>SKCR01030843.1:0-300823 GCA_019454045.1 Zanthoxylum bungeanum
AGTGTCGTCAGTATCCATCAACTTATAGTTGATGATGATTTTGTTTCCAAGTATCGGGCAGCGTTGTAATAGCATATCAATCGTCAGCTCTGCCTCCAAGACAATGCCCATCTTGGCCAACTCATCTATGTTAGCGATCATTTGAGTGAGTCCCGTGGACCTCAACTGATGTGCCATCTGTCATCCGGGAGCGGAAGAGTTTCCTTACTAGCTCGTACCTCTCCATCCGCTTGTTGGTGCGGTGGAGATCACGCAATCTTGCCATCATGTTATAGGGATCCAAGTCCCTATTATGGCGTGTGAAATGCTGGGTCATTGCAGCTAGCATAACTGACTGAGCTTGGTCACAATCGTCACTATGAGTCTTCCATAACTCTAGCTCCAGTGGCTCAGTGGGTTTAGGCGGAGAGGCCTCTGAATAGTATACAGTACCCTCTCAGCCCCAAGCACTATCTTGAGGTTCATTTCCCAGTCGGCAAAGTTTGTCCCTTGAAGACATTATCGCCCATGATTATGTCGCGGATATTACCTTTGCCAGTCATCTTGACAACTATAGTCCAACTATAAAGTCAACGATGTTATGGGTACAGTCAAACTGTTACAAGTAAAATAACAATATATTAGTCCAACTAATTATTTAAAATATTGACGAAATAATTTTGAAAATGCGTAAGGCTAAATATCTGAACGAAATTGCAAATTCAATAATAGCCTCCCACTATTTTCTTCAAGTTTCTAACCCTCTGTAGAGAACTCGGGAAATCGATTTCCTAGTGGGCTAGGATCCCGTTAAATAACACACAACCTTGACTTTGGCCAATAAAAATTGTATCTATTTAACTTAGGTAGATCTCCATGATCAATTGGATCTCATCCAATTCCTAGATCCGGTTAGGTGGACATCCAAGTCCGAAACATATGTATAATGTCAATTATCCAATACATTTTCCTAACCCTATCCTCCGAATCATCTAGGCCTTGGCTTTGGCCAAAAACAAACCTAATGATTCCAGTTAAGCGGGACCCATTGACGAGGAAGGTTTCGTAATCAATGTCATTGGACAAAAAGTGATCTTGACTTTGGCCAATAAAAATCACGATTTGGACAAGACACCGATATGCAACAAAACTCTCATGATTCAAGTACATCCTTGTTGACAAAGGTCTTGACTTTGGTCAAAAACAAACCAATGCCAACTTCGGATCTGAACAAGAACCATTCAATGGAAGGATATGCTTAATATAAATAAATTGAGGGATTTTTCGCGTAATTGGCAACCAATTTATTTATCTTTGTTAGGTCTCATCATCATACACCCCTAAGCATGCTTCTAAAACATCATAAAGCGCGTAAAGTAATTAATAGTGTATGGCGGATGGATATATAAACAACTTGTTCCTAGAACAAATCACTCCCTTTCCCTCCCCGCTAGCACTATTCTACTACTTACCCAATTACATAATACAATAAGAGAAACCTCATTTACATTGAGGGGATTAGGTGAGAGAGAATACAAAGAGATAAAGAGATAAGGCTGGACACGCAGGTCCAATTTATAAATTCCAAATTTACAATAATTTCTAAAATTACCCTTTCCCTTCTAATATCCATCCGATATACCTATTCATTCATCACATACATATATATTCAAACAAGACATGCTTCTACAACCAATCTAATCCAATTAATTAGTCTTTGTTTAAGTGATCATCCAATGTTCAAACAACGGTTTGATTTTGCGCGAGTCCAACTCGATTGAGAATAAGTACATAAGGTACGAATTCGCGAATTATATCGAACTACTTATTAAATCTGATTTAATTCGTATTCAATACTAATTCAATTATTTAATTCTAAATTAATGTTTACACTTTTAATGTGCTTTAAAGACTTAGATTCTAAATCTAATTCTATTGGGTCTCAAAGCCCAACTAACATCCAATGTTTAATTTAATTCAAGTCAAATGGGCTTTCAATTGATTTATTAAGGCTTGGGCTTTGGTCAATGTGGGTCAAACCCAATTACCAAGCCCAATAAGGAATCACCCCCTTAAATGCCATAAAACCAATTTTAAGCCCATAGGCCCAATTAAATTATTAAAGCCCATTATATTATATTTGGACTTAATGGAGTGATTTAGGCCCAAATTGGATCCAATCCTTTTGCCCAAATCTACTTGGTCCAACCAAGCCCATTAAGCCCAAATACAATATTAAAAGCCCAATTCACCAATTAAGCCCATTAATTAAAATTTAATATTCCAAACATTAAAGTCCAATTAATTAAAGTGTAATACCAAGATTAATACATTAAACCAAATATTTCAAAATACCCATTTAATTTATTAATCATGTATTTTTCAAAATAAATGTCCAACATTAATTTTATCAAAAATCAACTCCATTTTCATGTCCTGAGTTTCGGCCAAGGTGATTTTTTTGTGTCGATTTGGTTTTCAATCCGATTGAATTACTAATCTACGTCCCGTATACGTTCTAAGTCATCCAATGATCTTAAACACAAAAAATTCCAACACATCAAATGTTCATATGTATTCGGCCAAGGTCAAATTTTTGGGAAAAATCATCCAATGCATTTTTCATAAAATTGATTTCATATTATGTCATATTACATACATATAAGCATACTCATTCATCAAAATTTCACAAGAACATGCTTCAATCAATTTTACCCCAATTTTAACCTAAAGTATTTCATGCTTAAACCTGGCTCTGATACCATTGTGTGGTTTCTATAATATGTCCCAAACAAGATTAAGCATATGAAATACTATAAATGAATATATATTAAACTTTGAAGTATGGCGGAATCATACTTACAATGCTATGTGATGAAGAAGAAACTTTGAATCTCCAAGCTACAAGTTTCGGCCAAGGGAGGAAGAGGTGGAAAGCTCCAAGCTTTGTGTATTCCAAGCTCTTTGATGGTTTCCCTATCACCTCTTTTGATCCTTCAATGTGCTAGCAAAAGGAGAAAGAAAATCAAATCTTCTTTTCCCTTCAATGGAGTTCACGGCAATGTGAAGAAATTTGGAGAGAAAGAGTTTTGTGTAATTGATTTTGTTTTTCCAAAAAATCAATTTATATTTATGTCATAATATTTATTAAATAATAATAAACTTATGACACAAACCATGCAATGGCTTAGAGTGTCAAACACTCAACTCCATGCATAACCTTTGAGTGTAATGCACACTATCATCATGCAATGCCTTATCAATTAAATAATGCATATAATGACAAGTGTCATGTGGGCCCCACATGTTTCCAAATGAAAGTGGGCCCACGTGCACTCACGCGTTCGGGTTCGATATTTCCGAAATACCGAGCTTACGTCGCGACGTTAATTAAACCGAATTTAAATAATAATTGCGCCTGGCGAAATTATTATTTACGTCGCTAACGAATTAATTCTAAATTAACTCGTATGCCCGAATTAAAATCTAATTTTAATTCGCGTCGAAATCGAATTTCGATTATTATATCGAATATAATAATTTTATCGATTAATTCCAAATTAATCGTTCTCTCTCTAAATTAGGCACTTTATCCAAGATAAGTTTCTCCGTCGCAATTAATCCAAGATTAATTAAGTCCGATCAAATATAGGTGAATCTTCAGGAAGCGACCCAAGAGATCTCCGGATATTTTTGCAGTAAATATGGTCGTCGGATAATCCGAACACGTACGTACCTCGTACTACGTTCTTACCGATTCACAAGACAAGGTTGCTTCTAGCAAAGCGCCATGCCTACCCAATTCTCCAGAAATATTCTTATAGGAATATAAGATCTATATCAAGCGTAGTATACCGTAGTATTGCGTACATCGATCCAGTATCGGATGATCACATGTTAGGCCTGGGGCTGGAGATGTGTCTGCCCCGTACGAAACATATATCGGACATCAAGCAACCAGTCTCTTTAAATCGGACAATCCTGACCTGGTCATATTGTCCGACGGTTGCAACCTTTTATAGAGTACTAGTTCTGTGCCCTGCGTGATCATCACCTCCATATGTCTGAAGCGATACTTCCATCTCGACATCACATCCAGTACACTACGATTCTCGATAAACCCAGAAGAGGTGTACACAGAACCGGTTAAGGTCCCCAACACCAAAACCAAAGTTTACCGATTTTCGCAAGTACTAGCGATGTAAGTCTCAGGTTAAGACCATATACACCTACCCTGAAGCGGCCTCCCATAGACACGCAGACATACTACCAATGGGATTCCGCGGGGTCTATCCAGAGCGAAGCTGTTTTCCGTACCATCGGTAAAACACAACCTCCTATCGCACTTGCATAAGTATCCAATACTTAAATATATGAGAACTATGCCGTTGTGCCCTCACAACGTGCACAAGCGCAATACTAGTCTATTCCGCATTATCGATGTCCGATCTCGATAATACTCCGACTAGGGATATTTAATGATTAAACCTTTATGGATTGATACTGTCTCATATCATCTCAATCCGGTATTAATCATATGGACTTTCGCCATTTATATATCAAAGTAAATAATATTACAAAACGGCAAAAGGCAATTTCATTATCACATAGTTAATTTTGTACAATAATACAATATCATTTACAAACAGTGACGCTATGGGACATAATGTCTAACAGCGTCGCCCCAGATCCTGTGTGCCCACAGTCTGGTGACTCCACCGGGGATAGAGAATTGGCCCCGAAATATTGTCTTGTAATGTTTGGATTTATGTTCTAATTGACCGTGTCTATAGTGCATGAAATGAGGGTTTAATCAAAGGCATTTTGAGGCTAGGTAATGGTTTGGTGTCTTCCTTCACTCACTACCTTTCTAGAAGGAAAAGCTGTGAATGCACCTAGATGGCCATCTACTCGTAGCCTATTGTGATGGACTAATTTGGAGGACTCGTTATTTATTCCTAACACCAAGCGATAAGAGCCTAAGAGGCTTGGGTATTTAAGTGAGCCTCGCTCCACCTTCCCTCAGGGGAATCTACAACAGGAAATCCATTTGACAATCAGTCACACACCATAGCTCATTGGCACGTACATTAGTGTATAAAAAAGGGTGCGCTCACTTGGTCGCTCGAACCCTTGATTGGGGAGACCTAGTTGTGAGCCATCCTTCGTCGATGAGAGCCTTTGTCTACACTCTTGTGAACCCACCCATAGACCGGGGTTGTATGGTTAAAGTAACAATTATTTCCTTGAGTATGTGCTTGTGGACCATCCTCATTTGGATGCAGTTGGACCATTGTCAGAAATGCGGACTTGCTGGGCCATTTAAACTGGGGCGAGTTCGTACCTTATGACCATTGGGCCCAAAGCTTCTGAAATGTTGATAGGCCATTCTGTAGAAATTATTATGTTTGCATTATCTTTCTTTTATGCTTGTATTTGGGAACATCGCCGTTTGGATCCATTTGGACCATTTTTCATGGGATATGGGCTTGTTGGGCCATTTAAAAGAACGTATTTTATGACGATTGGGCCAAAGGCTTCAAAGTGTTGATGGGCCACTTTGTGCTTGTGTTCGGAACATTACCATTTGGATTTAGTTGGGCTCCTTGCCATGAGATGTGAGCTCGTTGGGCCATTTAAACTGGGACTAGTTCACTCCTATGACAGTTAGCCCAAAAGCTTCTAAAATGATGATGAGCCGATTTGTGTGAAAATTTTAATGAGTTGATATATTTCTTGTATCGCATGCATCTCATGCATCACATGCACCTCATGCATACATGCACCATGTTAACCCCATTTTGTCTTGAAAGCCATCATAGATACCCGTTGGTTAGGGAAGAGGACAGACTTGTCAAAATACCGAGCAGCCACCAAGAGTACTGGCAGAAAACCTAGCCCAACGGGATATGAAACTCAATCATGCATGCATGCATACACGTAACATATTCGCATCCTTTTTGTGTTTGTTCTGTTTTGTAATAACAAGTTTCGAAGGAGAAAAAGAGAAAGCGTCAAATGCAAGCCAACCAGAAGCAGCAACAGTACAATGGCAGCAGTCTTCAGGAATGAATCACAAGGGCGATGCCCATATCAGTACCAGTATGGGGGCGAGGCCCATGTCAGTATCAGTTTGGGAATAACTCCTAAGGCCGAGGCCCACATCAGCATCAGTTTGGGGATGAGTCCCCGGGCCGAGGCCCACATCCGTATCATGATACATATACATGCATACATATCACATACATGCAATGTTTGTTTTGTGTTCGCAGGTTTGTAGCGGCAAAGACCATCTCATCAAATAACGGTTAAAAAATGAGCCATATTCTCGCACAGCACGGTTCGGAAATGGACCGCTACCACAACAGACGCCGAAAATGGCACTCCAAAATGGAGCACCCACAACAGATGCCGAAAATGGTGTTCCAAAATGGAGCACACACAGCAAAGGCCGAAAATGGCGTTCCAAAATAGAGCACACACAGCAAAGGCCGAAAATGGCGTTCCAAAGTGGAGCACACACAACAAATGCCGAAAATGGCGTTCCAAAATGGAGCACCCACAACAGATGCCGAAAATGGCGTTCCAAAATGGAGCACACACAGCAAAGGCCGAAAATGGCGTTCCAAAATGGAGCACACACAGCAAAGGCCGAAAATGGCGTTCCAAAGTGGAGCACACACAGCAAAGGCCGAAAATGGCGTTCCAAAATGGAGCGCACACACAGCAAATTCCGGAAATGGCGCTCTAAAATGGAGCACACACACAAAAGATGCCGAAAATGGCGCTCTAAAAATGGAGCACGGTTCTGGAATGAACCAGGGGTCGCAGCACCTCACCACCCAAATCAACTCAACTCAACACGTGGAAAGTCAAGTGGCAGTTGGCGAGCCAGGTAAGTAGAAATGCATTGCATAACTTTGATAGGATTGTCACTGTTACACATTACACAAGTCCCATCAAAGTGGGGGAACTGTAGGCACTGCATTTTTGCATATAAGTCCTTATGATGAGTCTCATTTGGAGACACTACCTTTTAAGTCACGGAGGTCACGGAAAATGGACATCGGAAGGGGAAATTCAGAATAAACAAGGTTCACTGTTTTCGTTCATGCTGCGTTCGTGTATACGTTCGAACGCCAAACAGATTGCGGGCGTTCGTGCCGCGTTCGAGGAAGCGTTCGAACGGTGTCGGTAATTCTGGTTTTGCTGCTAGCCTCACATCAAGCCCAATTCGCCCAAGCCTTGGCCCACACGCCCAAGCCCACTTAAAACACATATTTAACACATGGTGAAATCAAAACAAATCTAAAAATCACAAACCAAATTAAAATAAACATTAAAATCAATCAAATAATTTAATTCCTTAATTAAGATATTCACCCACCAATTACACAAGATTTCGTCCTAACTAAACAAAATCACATACTAAATTAAAAAGATGCCATGCCTAATTAAAATCAATTATAACAAATTAAATATTTTGTATTCCTAATCTAGCCAAGATTTGTCCCCCCCTCAATCTAATCATTTCCTTGTTGAACACCAAATCAAATCCCTTCCTTGTGAGACAAGGTGAAGCCCTAGCCATTCTCTATATAAACAACCTCTAACCAAGACATGCACTCCCCTAGCTCATTCACACAAGAAACACCCTAGCTCATACACACAACTCACACGAAAATCACAACACACACAAGAAACACCCAAGCTTATTGACACAACTCTCCCTCACTCTCAATAACCGAAGATCACAAACCAAAGAACCCTCATTGCCTTGACCAAAACACATCCCGAACATCCCCTTTACCTCATCAAAACAGCCCCCGAACCACACCATAACACCACCGAAAATCACACCCAAAATAGTAGCCAAAACATCCCAAGAACAGTAACTAAAATACAGCAGCAGAACAGTAGCAAAACGGCAGCGAATCGGAGTCAAAAGCAGCAGCAAAAGACGGAGAACGACGACTCAAAATAGTAAGACAACGAACGAGAGCAGTGAACCAGTGAACCGGAAGAGTTGCGGAGCATCCACCCTTTCGACGATCGTGTACCGTACATCCGAGAGGTGATTTAAAAGGTTAGACCTGAGGGCACTTTTCTCATTAGTTTATATTCATCTTTTGATTGTTTATTGAATTCTATTCGCATGAGAGTCGTTTGTGAATGCATGTTGTGGCTTTGGAATAAAATGAGAGATATGTCAACTCTCGCGGTATATCGGATGGAAACCCGGACATAAATTTCATAGCCGATTCCGAATAAACGGTAGTATGATCTGTACTCGGGATACAACTCCACGTACCACTTGAGTAAACGGCATATTCTTTTGTTTTATGTTGCTTTGATTTATTTATTTTTCGTTATTTGAATTCTGCATGTTACTTTTGTATGTATGATACAATCGAGCGCATGGGCTTAGTAAGTCGAATTAAAGGTCCCCTATTTGGAGGGGTTAAGATCCTTTACCATAATGCTTTGCTGCGCCGGTTGATGTGTGTTCGGTTGGATATAAGATATGTTCAATCGGATATACTAAGTTTGATATGATTGTCTTTATTCTTGTATGCATGATGTGATCGAGCGCATGGGCTTAGTAAGTGCGATGAAAGGTCCTATAATTGAAGAGGTTAAAATCCTTTACCATGATGCTTTGCCGCGCCGATTAACGTATATTCGGTTGAATGTAAGATGTGTTCAATCGGGTACATGAAGTCTAAGGTTATTTTTATATGCATTGAGATAAGCGCATGGGCTTAGTAAGTGCGATGAAAGGTCCTCTAATTGAAGAGGTTAAAATCCTTCGCCACGATGCTTCACCGCGCTTCGTATTTTGCTATTTGCTTTTTTATGTATGTATTGCGTCACATTTTGTGCATCAGGTCTGTTCCCGTTCGAACGCGTTATCAAACGCTATACGTACGCGAACCTTCTTTTTCACGTTCGAACGCGTTTTACAAACGCTACTCGAACGCGCATGCATTTTGTATCATCAGGTCTGGTCCCGTTTGAACGCGTTATCAAACACTACACAAATGCAAACCTTCTGTTTACCGTTCGAACGCGTTTACGAACGCTACACGAACGCACACACACTGAACTGAGTCTGTCTCATCATATTCATGCATAATTGCCTCTTGGTTGATCTTTCTTGCATTATGTAGTCAATCATATTATTTGTATTCCTGTATTTATCCACTCGATGTGTTCTTGAGATGACATTCAAGCATGATTAGGCTATTAGCATGTTATTTGGTTAATATGTTCATGAGATAGTACTCAAGCATGATTAGGTTGTTCTTAGTTTTCCATTTCATATGATTGAAATATGTTCATGAGATTGCCATGTGATGTTGTATGTTGTGATGATTAATTTCATGCATGTGAATTTAGAAGCATGATACTCTTGGAAATAAGTGTTACTTAAACTTGATTAAATTATTACATAAATCCTTTCATTACAAGTGACATAAGTAAGGGACCATTCCGAACCCAACGGTTTGAGGTCTTCCCTTGCGAGGGGTGAGTGCGGCCTTAAATCTCATTTTCCCGGTTCACACCGGATGGCGACTCCATTATTCTCCGGTTTAGTCCCCCGTGGCTACTCCGTACTCCCAACCGGGCCGCGAGCCCGGGACAGCATGCGTCGCCCTAGATCCTGTGTGCCCACACTTGGTTTTGATGTTAAAAATTAAATTTAGTTATTTTGAAGTGTTTAGAGAGAGTTGAAAGTAATTAGAGTAATACACCTTGATTCCTTCTGCTCTCTGGAAGTAGAGCTGAACGAAAAGCATTGAAAAAAAAATCAGTGGCAGTGCGCGCATTGTAGCATGCCCGCACTGCACACATGTTGCGCGATGATTTTTATTTTCACTCGTTCTTGAACTTCCGGACTCCGATTCAGCCTCGATTTTTTGCTATACACTCGTAATGGAATATAGTATTTCATTAAATATTTTAAACTACACTAATGCTTGATATCCATGGGTTAGACCCAATTCCGCTGCGCAGGGCACCGATCCGACCCTAGGGGTTCCATAACTGCCCCAACAGAATGGTATCAGTAGCAAAGCTTAACCACACAACATATGTTTTTGAATCTATGCATAGTAATTTTAATTTAATTATGCATATGTCATATTGGATATGTATTACATGTTTTAAATTAAAATTTTGACCTAATTAAATTAGTGACTTGATTGTCATAAATCTCTCATGATTAGGTGATTACAAAAGTAATAATATTAGTAACGTTGGAGCATCATTGGAAGGTCGTCTTGTCAATATGGAGATGGATGAGTTCTTACTACTTATATCTAATATCGTCATTAGTGTGAGGGTATAAGTGTTCGGAACTTATGTCGCTCCGTAAAATATTAGATGTAGCCTGATGGATTAACGTAGTCACCCAATATCGTCATTAGTGTGAGAGTGTACATAAGAAGCTCATTTATTCATATTGACCAGTATAGATTTAGAACACGTCTTAATCCAATATCATCATTAGTGTGAGGATAAAAAAATGATTCAGAACCAACTAGGAGTCTTATTAAGTGATTGACCTTGGAGGTCTACCTAATGAGTTTATAAAGGCCAATATCATCATTAGTGTGATGCTGGAGTAAATGTCATGGGATCCACTTTCCGCTATGAAATATTGATAGTCAAATTTCTATTTTTCCATTAAGGGAGATTACAAAATGATGTAAAGTAGTGGGAAGCCACTAATAGATTTAAAATTCCTTAATCAATTAGTGTTATTATTTTGAAATGAAAGATGTTCTGCTACTGTTTAAAAATATTGTCTTGTAGATGGTTGCCGCTAATCCATTGATGAAACTTTTGGATACCAATAAACTAAAAGGAGTCGAGAACTATTTCGAATGGAAAATGAATATATGCCTTGTCTTGGAGTTTGAAAAGTTGACTTATGTCATTGTCAATCCACTGTCGGTTGAAATCGATCCTAACTCCACTCCAAAAGAGCGAGAAACTTTTAATATATGGAAGGATGATAACCTTAATGTGAAATCCTATATTTTGGGATCGATGGTTCCAGATTTGCTTAGACTGTACATTGAAGTACCGGATAATTGGAGTATCATGCGAACGCTCAAAGAGTTATTTGAAGAAAATCAAGAGATCTAAATTTATCGAAGGTCTAAGGAATTGTTTCGTGCTAAACCAAAGGATGGAGGAGCTGTCAGTATTCATGTTTTGAACATGATTGACCAGATCTGATATCTGGAACGACATGGCATTATAATTGATGAACGGCTGGGCCGTAATTTGATTTTGTCTTCTTTGACTGGATCTTATGCTAGCTTTGTGTTAAACTTCTATATGCACTGGATACAAGCCAGCTATGAAGAACTTCATAACATGTTACCACGGTGAAGCATGATATGAGAAAAGGCAACCCCACTTTGTATCTCCATGATGAAGCTGGCTCTTTGAAGACTTCTGGGAAGTCAAAGAAAATTAAGATGGGGAAGAAGAAGAATGCAAAGAAGAAATCCAAGAAGCGCAAATGTGCTAAATTTCCAATAGCTCATGACCAACGTCTACAATACAAGAAGTCTGGACACTGGAAGAAGGACTGTCCAGACTGAAAGGAAAAGCATGACTCTGAGGTACGTTTTGTATTTTTCCAATTATTGACATCACATTAGCCTTAGATGCAAATAGTGGATGGGTGTTAGACATTGGCAGTCCTACTCATATTTGTAACTCCCTGTAGGTAATGAGGGTAAGAATAAGACTAAATAAAGGGGAGATCCAACTTAGAATTGGTAATGGCGAGACATTGGATTTCAAGGCCATAGGAACAGTTGTTTTAGATGTCCCAAATGAATGTAAATTAGATTTACATGACTGTTATTATGTACTCTCACTTATCAGATAAATAATATCACTGCCAATATTAGATAAAGATGGATATAAAATAAACATTAAGGATGAAACTTTATGTTTATATGATAAAGATAATTTATTGAAAAGTGAATGGTCTTTATCAAACGGTCACTATGTTTTGGAAACATATAAAGATGTCTTTAATGTATAGGAAAATACAAGTAGGAAATCTGAACTAAATAATACTGAATTATGGCATATGAGATTGGGCCACATAAGTGTTAGACGTCTATCCAAATTAGTCAAGGATGGTTTGATTGAAAATTTTACCTTAAATCCTTATCCGATTTTTGAGTCATGTATCCAAGGAAAGATGACAAAGGCTTCATTTCTAGGTGTTGGACACCGTGTTGGAGATTTATTGGAACTAATACATACCGATGTGTGTGGTCCATTAAATCATGTCGCTCATGATGGTTCAACATACTTCGTGACTTTCAAGGATGATAAGTCTAGATATGGATATGTCTATCTGATGAAACATAAGTCGAAAATATTTGACAAATTCAAAATTTTCTGAAATGAAGTAGAAAAATAAACTAGTAAATTCATCAAGTGCCTTATATTAGATCGAGGCGGTGAATACATGAGTGAAGAATTCAGAAATTATTTAAAGGAGAATGGAATTCTTGCCCAATATAGCCCACCAGGAACACCTCAACACAATGGAGTGTCTTAGCGTAGAAATCGTACTTTGTTAGATATGGTACGATCAATGATGAGCTATACATATCTTCCTTATTACCTTTGGGGTTGCATTTTACTTATTGATGCCCACATACTTAATAGAGTTCCATCGAAAGATGTTTCTACGACCCCTATCAAATATGATTCGGTAGAAATCCAAGTCTTAGGCATTTAAAGATTTGGGGTTGTCCTGCATACATTAGAGTTGCGCAGCAGGATAAACTAGCACCCAGTGGGTATAAATGTAGGTTCGTTGGATATCCTGATAATTCCATGGGATATCAATTCTACGATTCTGATCAACAAAATGTATTTATTGTTCATTTTTCCTTTTTTCATAAAGCAAATTTTGAGAGAAAGTGGGAGTTGTAGAAAGATTGAACTTGATGAGTTTGATCCCAATAGTAAGGAACCTGAGATGGAACAAGAGATCCAATTAGGTGAAGGATCTACAACACATATTTTACGTAAGTCTAATAGAATATCATGGCCTCCTGAAAGACTATTTTTAACATCTGATACGAGCCTTGATGTTCTCCTCTTGGAGGAAACAAATCCGACTACGTATAAAGAAGTAATATTGGATATCGATTCGGGAAAATGGCAGAAAGTCATGAAATTCGAAATGGATGCAATGCATGACAGTCAAGTCTATGACTTAGTTGAACTTGTAAATGGGTTTACAAAAGGAAGCGAGGGTCCGATGGAAAGGTGGAAACCTTGAAAGCTTGACTAGTAGCGAAATGTTACACTCAACGTCCTGTGATTGACTATGAGGAAACATTTTCACCAGTAGCCATGCTAAAATCCATTAGGATTCTTTTAGCCATTGCCGCATATCACGACTATGAGATATGACAGATGGATGTGAAAATCACTTTCCTAAATGGATTCCTTGAGGAGGATATCTATATGGAACAACCAGAGGGTTTTGTATCCAGTGAGACTTCAAACTTGATTTGTAAGCTCCAAAAGTCTATTTATGGACTTAAACAGACATCTCGAAGTTGGAATCGTCTTTTTGATGAGATAATTAGATTATCTGGATTCATCAAGAACAAGAAAGAATCACTTGTTTATAAGAAAGCAAGTGGGAGCATGATAGGTTTCCTAGTATTGTATGTATATGACATCCTTATCATATGATTGATGCAAAGTGTGAAAGCCTACCTTTGTAAGAACTTCTCCATGAAAGATATAGGTGAAGCTTCCTATATACTAGGTATAAGGCTCTATCGGGATAGAATTAGGAAGCTTATAGGGTTGTCGCAATCGACGTACATAGATAAAATGTTAGAAAGGTACGGTTTTACCAACTGCAAGACAGCAAATGTACCTTTCATTACGACATACATCTTTCGAAGAAAATGCCACCTCAGACTGAGGAAGAGATAGTTAGAATTTCTAACTTGTCATATGCTTCTTGTATTTGGAGCATAATGTATGCTATGCTATGTACTAGACCTGAAATCAGTTTCGACGTCAGTATGACTAGCCGATATCAATCTGATCCAGGTAATGATTATTGGACAACTGGGAAACATATCCTGAAATATCTTAAGGGTACTAGGGATAAGTTTCTGATATATGGAGAAAATGAGCTACAAGTTAAGGGTTATAACAGACTACGACTTCCAGGGAGATCCGGATTATAGAAAATCTACATCGAGTTACGTATTTACCCTTAATGGTAGCGTTGTTAGTTGGCGATGTTCAAAGCAAGGCTCAACAGCTGATTCCACCACTAAGTCAGAATTTATAGCGACTTTTGAATCTGCTAAAGAAGCTGTATGGATTCGAAATTTTATAACAGAACTTGGGGTTGTGCCTTGTATTACGGATTCGATCCCATTGTACTGTGATAATAACGGAGCCATTACGCAGGCTAAGGAGCCGAGGGCTCATTCCAAGTCTAAGCATGTACAAAGGAAATACCGCGTAATTAGAGAGATAATTGAACGAAAAGACATAGTGGTCTTGAAGGTTCAAGGACTAGACATCATAGCAGACCCGCTTAAAAAGGTCTTACCTCATAAGTTATTCGATAAACATGTGGAGGAGATGAGACTGCGGTACCATCCAGATTGGCACTAAGCAAGTGGGAGTTTGTTGGAGTTGGTGCTTGTAGTGCCAATCTGAATTGTATATTTTATTATTTATTAATAAAATAACTACGTTTTCATTTCATACCTTATTAATGGTATTGTCAATATGCGTATTAGATTGATATATAGATATCCTAAGTATGACATCGACCTTACAATAGTCTTATAGTAACACTAGAAACTAGGTGGTCCGACAACGGGATAAATATTACTATTATAAACTATTCTTAAAGTAAATATTCCTTGTCGTATATTGGAATTGGAGTTCCAATGGTTTAACCTAATGTACCATGAGCTTTGGAAGCTAGTATAGACATGTGGGTATTTGTTGGACCGAATATTGAATGACTCACAGGTGATTTCTAATAGTTGGAAGTACACACCACCGTCAATAGGAATCTCTTTGAGTCGAGTAACATATGTAATCCTTTGACTAAGGATAACATAGATTTTTGTGTGAGATCCTCCACACTTTGATGTTATGTATGTCAGAATTCTTTCATGGTCTGGCCTCTAGATGTTCGTTGGGTGTAGATCGATGCACTCAGTAATCAAGTGCAAAGTAAGATAGGATCTGTCAGCCCCTATATGTTCCATAGGGGGTTTAGGTATCCATGTAAGTAAAGTCATGATTCTTAAAGCTTTTATGAAGAATCATGGACATGTCGACATGAGATGTGCGCCTTGGAAACTTGACGGTGTATTCTATGTTTCATTAACAGTACTCGGATAGCCTACGACAGAGGGATTGTTAAACATATGTGATGACCTCGACATATATAGTTCAGAAAGGTCGTTCGTGTTCTTCACGAATTAGGAGGTAGTCGAATTGCATACATATTTGCTGGGCTTATATGACGAACGTGTCTGAATTTAAAGAGTCTCAATATGAAGTGTACTCGTTGATCACTTAGGTAGCCGATTAATTTTGATAAAAGATAATATTCGTTATTATAATTATCAACTAAGATAATCAAGTGTTATTGGATAACATTGATTATTTACTTTGACCTAATTGGATTAATTCAATAATTACATAATGGCTTAATTGTAAAATCATAATTATCTCTACCATTTGAGGATATTATGGAAATTGTAAGTATGTAATCATATGTGGTTTTGGCTTGATTTAATTGGATTAAATCAAAGTGGCAAACATTTAACTAATCCATTTCCTAATCATTGGCTTGATTTAATCGGATTAAAGCAAAGTGGAAGACAATGGAGATTAGTCACACCTAATTATACATATTTGGACAAAATAGATTAAGCCCACCTAAAAGTTGATTATAATTTTTATTAAATAAAAATTCCCTAAGTTTTTCTATAAATAGCAAGCTTTATGAAGGTTTTAACTAAGCAAAGTAAAAACTTGAGAAAGCTAAGTACAAGCAAATTCTTAGAGAAATTAGACTAAGTTAGAGAAGTGTTTAGAGAAGCTTGTGAGGTCTCTATAATATTTCATCTAGTAGAAATCAAGATTAGATCTCTGATTGAAGCTTGCTAACATTGGAATCAAGATTGGATCTTGGAGTGATGCTTGCAAACCTTGGAGGTTCTCCTACCATTTCAAGAAAGAGAAGAAGATTGGAACTTTGCATTAAACTTGCTAGGTAAGTTTGAACTTCTCTTAAGTTATGTTCTTTTATGTATTGGATGCATGATCACATAACTTAATGTTGAAATAAGGCTAATAAATTGTGTTAGGATGCTTTGGAAGTATAAACACAATATGTTTTTTATTAGGTCAAAATATTTATTTTAGATATAAACATAAAATTAGAGTTTGGAACTCTAGATTAAAGCTTAGAGCTATGACTACCATTCTAGAATCACTTGACCATATTTGGGTGACCTAGAATTGTTCACGAGACATATCTTATTGAGATTCTAATTTTATTTGTGTATTGGATTCAAAATTTACGCAAATACGTATTTAGAGTAAATTTATGGTTAATATTTCGAAGAACTTGATTTTTATTCTATAACATATGTTGATGTTGGTTTTGATGTGAAAAATTAATTTTGGGTGTTTTTGAAGTGTTTAGGGAGAGTTGAAAGCAATTAGGATAGTACACCTTAATTCCTTCAGCTCTATGGTAAGAGAGCTGAAGGAAAAGCATTCAAATAAAAAAAAAATCCAGTGACAGTGCGAGCACAATGCACGCGCGCACTGTACACGTGTCGCGCGATGATTTTTGTTTTCGCTTGTTTTTTAGCTTTTGGACTCTGATTCAACCCCGATTTTTTCCTATACACTCGTAATGGAATATAGTATTTCATTAAATATTTTAAAATTATACCCATGCTTGATATCCATGGGTTAGACCCTTTTCCACTGCGCGGAGCACCGATCCGACCCTAGGTATTTCACAATTGCCCCAACACCGAGGTCATCAGGTCGGGTGCCTATCACCTGGAACAGCTGGACGGTACCAAACTCAAGAAGCCCTGGATTGCATCAATATTGGGAAGGTATTTTCAATAGAGCTTCTTTTAAAATGTCCCGCAAAGAGTTGTAAGAATGGAAGTAGATCCTAAGAATATAGATAAGGCTTTCCTTTTATAAATAAAAACTTGTTCACATACGCTTGTTTATTATTTGAACAGGAAAGACTTGTTCAATATCTTTGTGAAATACTCGAGATCAAAAGACATCAATGGGTGCAAGATAGGTGGGAAAGTCGTGAACCCCCGTGGAACGCCAATCGTTGTTGTCATTATCAAACCCCTAGGCTAGAGCATTAACAGCTAATAACTTGCACCTTTGAGGAATATAGCAAGAAGACCTATGTGGCGTTTAGTGCCTCGGGTTTCCATAGCACGCTCGGTGGGAGAGTCAGTATGGAATTTGGTGTCCCAAGGTAATCATAATAATCATGGATAGCATACAGTTATTGCGTATTACAATATCGAATTTGCATAGCAAGGGAGGGCTCACGGGCCTCCATGGTTTTTACTGCCTCGGGATGTGTCTATCACGGGGAAGGAAATGCCTCTGTGGCACTGGCCATCCTAATCAAACCTGCCAAACATATCAAGGGAAAGACTATAAGGCATCTGTGGTGTTTGATGGAATGGGGACAATCTCCTTATAATCGTTTGTCGCCACTCCGGTCCGTATCTACGTTTGCCGGGACTTTGGACTCTAAGGTTCAAAATTATTATTTTGGGTAACGTGGGGCAGGACATTGCTTCAGTTCCCTTGATGTTCTCTTTTGGTCAGTACAGAGTATGTGATACGTCACTCTCGTTACACTTATCATCTTTTATTTTTATTTTTACACGGCTTGGTATGGGATGCCACTACTAGTGTTCGTGAGGATGGTCGAAGGTTGAAAATATTCCCTCGGTCTTTCTTGATTTTGATTAAAATGGCCCGGGGCTGCATTCGTTCTACCGAGGCCATATTATTGAATGGCACAATGAGAGATCATACCCTTGTGGCTAGATTTATTATTGGCTCGGGGTCGAGTATATCCTACCAAATCCTTGGTATGCTCATTGACATGGGGTCAGAGTTTCTCCTTCATGCCCTTATTTGAATTGCAAAATGATGGATCATTCCCTTGTGGCCAGATTTACTATCAGCTCGAGGTCAAGTACGTCCCACCAAGTCCTTAGTATGCTCATTGGCATGGGGTCAGAGTTTTCCCGCATGGCCTTATTCGAATGGCACAATGAGGGATCATACCCTTGTTGCCAGATTTAATATCGGCTCGAGGTCGGGTACGTCCCACTGAGGCCTTAGTATACTAATTGGCATTAGTTTAGAGTTTCTCCCCAATGGCCTTATTTGAATGGCACAATGGAGGGATGATTACCTTGTGGCCAAGTTTATTATCAGCACAGGCTCAGGTATGTCCCGCCGAGGCCTTATTGTATTCATTAAAATTCAAAATGATACAATGGCCTCCCTCAGGATTACTCATAAAAAAAAAAAAGAATTACAATGAAATGCCAATAGCACTTTCAGAATGGGCTGGAGGAGCAGCAATGGAAGATGAGGGTCCAAAATCTTCTTGAGCAGAAGGCACCGTGGAAAGGGGGACCAGGTCAGGATCGCTTCAGGTTCCTCTTGAGCCATGCCAAAGGCCTGTTAATGGGACATCTCTCATTTGGTAACTTTTAAAATCTTCTCAAACACCCTCAAGTTCAGGTCGAGGTATACCTTTTCAATCAATTTGATGGACTCTTCTAGTCCCTCAATTTTGGCATCCACATTGTTGCTCTCAAGATGATAGAGGAGGTCGGCCAGCAGATTTTTCAGCTCTCCCTACGACTTGGCCACCTTGTCCTTTGTCTTGTTCAGCTCATTTACGACATTCTCAAGATCAGGCTATTTTTCTTTAAGTTTGCTCTCGACCGTAACGGCTCTGGCCTACTGCAGTTTGAACTTCCTCATCTCCGAAGTGGAATCGGCCCGTGCCTAATCCCTCTTCTTTTTTATAATATCTGAAGCTTGATGAAGGGAACTGATTTTGGCTTTGGCCTTGTTCAGTCTTCTATTCAGCTCTTGCTCCCTTTTATACAGTTGGCTTTGGAGCCTCTGGGCCTAACCACTCTCTGAAAAGGTACTCGCTAGCACATCTATATTGGTGGCCAAAAGGTAGGCCAGCTGCCCATTCATAGATTAGTTCAGCTCTTCAGTAAACAGGAATTAATATTGAAGTAACAAGAAGAAAAAGCCAAGTTTTCAACAATCACCTTCGCCTGAAAGCAGCCAGCTTTGCTAAGAATGTCCTCGGGGGAGAGGCTTTCATAGGTCATGGCTTGATTGATATTTACATGCTCGGACAAAAATTTGATTGTCGGTATGAGGTGGTCTATGCCTCTCCTCATATTTTCTGGGAAGTCCTCTACTCAAAGAGTTGGAATTGGCCCCTTTTCCAAGGTGAAAGCAGCTTGAGCCTTACTTCTCCCGGCCCTGGCCTTCTTCCGGGGGGCCTCTCGACACTTTCTTTAGGATCCTCACCCCAGACCTGGTGGGGGCGTCTTTTTGAAGGCTAAGGGGAGGAAGTATGACCAAGTGTCATTCACCTCGTATGTCAACGCGAGGAACGGAGCTGAGACCACTTGATATTTAATTCTTGAAAGCGTATGATGTATGCCCTACTTGGAAGTTTGAGCTTCTAGAAGGCTGATATAACAGTAGTAAGTCAAAGGCTCTCCTTGAGAATAGACCATAACAGACAGAACAGTACTGGTGTGGTTGAACTGCAGCTTGTCACATCAAAAAAGCGTACAGTAGTGGATAAAAGATTGAAGTGATGGGTTTCTACTGACATAAGGTAGTTAAGTTAGATGTCAGTACGACTGTTTGTTTAGTAGTTAAGGAAAATGGATATGGTGCAAGGATGGCCTAATGGTGACGGCTGACATCATGGGTTGGTGGAATAGTGAATTTGGAAGCCTATATAAAGGGGTTGAAGCCACAGATTCAAAGGTTGACATTTTTCGCATCTCACTACTTGTAAAAAAGCAAAGAGCTTCTAAACTAAGGATATGGAGAGAGTTGGTCGGTTCACGATCACTTGAGAGAATTTTTATTGGGCTTATCAAAATATATGAGGTGTTTAATTTGTACTCTTGTTTTCATTCCCTACTTGTAGCTGGGGGTTGGTCCTAACCCCAAGCACGTTATAAAAAACCCCCCTCATTACTCCGTGGATGTAGGTTGGAGCCAATCTCCGCCAACCACGTAAATCCTTATCTCTGTAATTTTCTTGTCTGCTTGCTAAGTTTGTTTTGGTTCCCTACTAACCAAATAAATTCACTGCTAGATGGAGGTTTGTTCATGGGGTTGATTTCCCATGTTGTCCTTGGAACAAAAAACAACCGTCAACACAAGCTCGGGATTACTCATAAAAAAAAGAATTACAATGAAAGGCCAATAGCACTTTCAGAATGGGCTGGAGGAGCATCAATGGAAGATGAGGGTCCAGAATCTTCTTGAGCAGAAGGCACCGTGGAAAGGGGGACCAGGTCAGGAATCGCTCCAGGTTCCTCTTGAGCCATGCCAAAGGCCTGTTCATGGGACATCTCTCATTTGGTAACTTTTAAAATCTTCTCAAACACCCTCAAGTTCAGGTCGAGGTATACCTTTTCAATCAATTTGATGGACTCTTCTAGTCCCTCAATTTTGGCATCCACATTGTTGCTCTCAAGATGATAGAGGAGGTCGGCCAGCAGATTTTTCAGCTCTCCCTACGACTTGGGCACCTTGTCCTTTGTCTTGTTCAGCTCATTTACGGCATTCTCAAGATCAGGCTATTTTTCTTTAAGTTTGCTCTCGACCGTAACGGCTCTGGCCTACTGCAGTTTGAACTTCTTTATCTCCGAAGTGGCATCGGCCCGTGTCTAATCCCTCTTCTTTTTTATAATATCTGAAGCTTGATGAAGGGAACTGATTTTGGCTTTGGCCTTTTTCAGTCTTCTATTCAGCTCTTGCTCTCTTTTAGACAGTTGGCTTTGGAGCCTCTGGGCCGAACCACTCTCTGAAAAGGTACTCGCCAGCACATCTATATTGGTGGCCAAAAGGTAGGCCAGCTACCCATTCATAGATTAGTTCAGCTCTTCAGTAAACAGGAATTAATATTGAATTAACAAGAAGAAAAAGCCAAGTTTTCAACAATCACCTTCGCCTGAAAGCAGCCAGCTTTGCTAAGAATGTCCTCGGGGGAGAGGCTTTCATAGGTCATGGCTTGATTGATATTTACATGCTCGGACAAAATGTTGATTGTCGGTAGGAGGTGGTCTATGCCTCTCCTCACATTTTCTGGGAAGTCCTCTACTCAAAGAGTTGGAATTGGCCCCTTTTCCAAGGCGAAAGCAGCTTGAGCCTTACTTCTCCCGGCCCTGGCCTTCTTCCGGGGGGCCTCTCGACACTTTCTTTAGGATCCTCACCCCCGACTTGGTGGGGGCGTCCTTTTTAAGGCTAAGGGGAGGAAGTATGACCAAGTGTCATTCACCTCGGTATGTCAACGCGAGGAATGGAGCTGAGACCACTTGATATTTAATTCTTGAAAGCGTATGATGTATGCCCTACTTGGAAGTTTGAACTTCTAGAAGGCTGATGTGACAGGAGTAAGTCAAAGGCTCTCCTTGAGAAGAGACCATGACTGACAGAACAGTACTGGTGTGGTTGAACTGCAGCTTGTCACATCAAAAAAGCGTACAGTAGTGGATAACAGATTGAAGTGATGGGTTTCTACTGACATGAGGTAGTTAAGTTAGATGTCAGTACGACTATTTGTTTAGTAGTTAAGGAAAATGGATATGGTGCAAGGATGGCCTAATGGTGACGGCTGACGTCATGGGTTGGTGGAATAGTGAATTTGGAAGCCTATATAAAGGGTTTGAAGCCACAGATTCAAAGATTGACATTTTTCGCATCTCACTACTTGTAAAAAAGCAAAGAGCTTCTAAACTAAGGATATGGAGAGAGTTGGTCGGTTCACGATCACTTGAGAGAATTTTTATTGGGCTTATCATAATATATGAGGTGTTTAATATGTACTCTTGTTTTCATTCCCTACTTGTAGCTGGGGGTTGGTCCTAACCCCAAGCACGTAATAAACAAACCCCCTCATTACTCCGTGGATGTAGGTTGGAGCCAATCTCCGCCAACCACGTAAATCCTTATCTCTGTAATTTTCTTGTCTGCTTGCTAAGTTTGTTTTGGTTCCCTACTAACCAAATAAATTCATTGCTAGATGGAGGTTTGTTCGTGGGGTTGATTTCCCATGTTGTCCTTGGAACAAAAAACAACCGTCAACACAAGCTCTTGAGAAAAATCATATCTGACCTTTACTAATTTACTGGTTGGAAATATGGCTATTGATAATAGGTGGTACGGATAATATGGCATCATTGAATGCTACGAATCTCGTTTAGTTTCCAATTGAAGGGATTGATTATCATGATATATATTATCCGCATTGAAACTTGGGATAGTTAGAGCTATTCTCTCTTTTGTGGCAGTTAATGGTTAATTTTTAGAGCAATTAGATGTTACCAATACTTTTCTGCAATGTGATGTATAGGAGAAAGTTTATATGCAAATTCCTCAAGGTTTTTCCAAACAGAGGAATGATCTGTTTTGCAAACTTAACAAGTTTATTTATGGATTAAATAAAGCATCCCAGAATTGGTTTTCCAAGTTTTATTTCTACTGCCATCCAGCAAGCGGGTTTTTGTCAATCAAAGGCATTGAGTAAAAGCATGCATGTAGAATATTTGAATACTTTGGCTACATGCAAGAATACGTGATGAAATTGGATGCATGATCATAAGAAGTGGAAGTCAAGTAAGTCTTTGTGGCAAATCAGAAGTAGACTTTTTATTGACGGTTGTTTTTCATTACAGGGGTAATTCAGGGAACTTATTCCTTGAACAAACCTCCCACAAATAGGGAATTTATTTAGTTAGTTGGGAATCAAAATAAATTTGACAAACAAAAAATAAATCACAGAAAATACAAAGGATTTAACGTGATTCGGCAGAGAGTGGCTCCAACTTATGTCCACAGATGCAAAGAAAGGAAATTTTTATTATAAGCTCGGGTCAGACTGACCTTCTTTATCTCTCTCTAACACTAAGCTTTTTAGAGCTTTTACAAGTGATGAAAATGCGTAAATTGCTAAACAATGAGCCAACCCTTGAAATTGAGTCTTCGACCTCTTTATATAGTGCGTTTAATCACACTGCTATCCCAACTCGTGACGACAACTTACGTCAGCCTGCCATTATCATCCATACTCATTTTCCCAACTACTCTACAAACAATGGCTCTGGCCTTCTAACATAACCACTATATGCCATCTGAAAACCATCATTCGCACCTTTTTGTCCACTGTTACACATTTTTCCCATGTGCTAGCATGCATTTCTACCACTCCCTCACTATTCTATATGCAGGGGATAAGCCTCTGACTTACTCCCATCTCATCAGCCTTCTGGAGGCTTAAACTTTCATGTAGGGCTTACATCATTCATACATAAGCACAAGATACTGTAGCCCCAACCTTGGTCATCGGGTCAGCATACTGAGGTGTTTGATACTGGATCTTCTTCCTCTCTTCTTTACCTGTTCGGGTCGGGGGGAATTCCTTCACTACCCTCACTTTCTCTTTTTAATTCCTGATCATTCTTAATAAGTGCTTGAAGGCTCATGTGTTGGAAATTCTAATCCATGTCCCAAAATCAAAAGAGCAAACAAATAAATATAAATGAATGAACAATATTGAAGTATGGCGGAATCATACTCACAAAGATCGGAATGCGGATGCGTTGATGAAATAAAAACTTCTCCTTTGTGCAGTGAGGGTTTCGGCCAAGGTGAGTGGGGAAGCTCCTAGCTTTCTTTGATCCTTCCAAGCTCAAGAATTAGTTTCCCATAACACCTTTGTATGATCCCTTGAAGGTGCTAGCCTTGTGTGAACTTATGCTTCCAAAACAACACACTTTTCTTCAAGTTTTTTGCAACAAAAACCGAAAAATGGAGAGCTGTGAAACCTTCACAGTTTCGGTCACTAGAGAGGAGAGGGAGAGTGGTTCACGCCACTTTTAGGAGAGAAGATGAAGTGGTGTGTTATGATTTACCAAAAACTTTTATATTTATTTCAAAAATAAAATATAATAAATCAAATACCAAAATTGGTATATGATAAGGTCAAAGGTCTATCACTTTAACTTGGAGTGTAATTCACTCTAACTTGGAGTGTAATTTACTCTAACTTGGAGTGTAATTCACTCTTCCACCAAAACCCATCATCATAAAGGAAAACAATGACAATTGATGTGATGGTTGATGTGACATGTGGACCCCACTCGATTCTAAATGCGAGTGGGCCCGTAAACACTCCCGGGCTCTGGTTCGATAATTCCGAATTAGTGAAATTCCATCGCGACGTTAATTAAATCAAATTTAAATAAATAATTGTGCCTAGCAAAATTACTATTCACGTTGCTAACGAATTAATTCCAAATTAAATCGTTTGCCCGAATTTAAATCTAATTTTAATTCCTCGTCGAAATCGAATTTCGTTTAATATATCGAATATATTATTTTAACGATTAATTCCAAATTAATCTTTCTCTCTCTTCAAATAGTACTTTATCCAAGATAAAGTCTCTCCGCAATTAATCCCAGATTAATTAAGTTCGAATCATACGTCATCGGTGAATCTTCGGGAAGCTACCCAAGAAATCTCTCGATATGTTGGCAGTAAATACGGTCGTCGGACTATCCGAACACGTACGTACCAAGTACTACGTTTTTACCGATTTACAAGACAAGGTTAGCCTCTAGCAAAACGCCATGCCTACCCAATTCTCCAGAAATATTCTTACTGGAATATAAGATCTATAACAGGCGTAGTATACCGCAGTATAGTGTATATCACGATCCAGTATCGGATGATCACATGTAAGGCCTGGGGCTGGAGATGTGTCTGCCCCGTACGAAACATATATCGGACATCAAGCAACTAGTCTCTTTGAATCGGATAATCCTGACCTTGTCATATTATCCCGATGGTTGCAACCATTATAGAGTACTAGTTTTGTATCCTGCGCGATCATCATCTCCATATGTCTGAAGTGATACTTCCATCTTGACATCACACCCAATACACTACGATTCTCAATAAACCTAGAAGAGGTGTACACAGAACCTGTTAAAGTCCTGGATGACAAAAACTAAAGTCTACCGATTGTCGTAAGTACTAGCGATGCAAGTCTCAGGTTAAGACCATATGCACCTACCCTGAAGCGGACTCCCATAGACACGCAGACATACTACCAATGGGATTCCGCGGGGTCTATCCAGAGCGAAGCTGTTTTCCGTACCATCAGTAAAACACAACCTCCTACCGCACTTGCATAAGTATCATATACTTAAATATATGAGAACTATGCCGTTGTGCCCTCACAACACGCACAAGTGCAGTACTAGTCTATTCCGCATTATCGATGTCCAATCTCGATAATACTACGACTAGGGATATTTAATGATTAAACCTTTATGGATTGATACTGTCTCATATCATCTCAACCCGGAACTAATCATAGGGACTTTTACCATTTACATATCAAAGTAAATAAATTACAAAACGGTAAAAGGCAATTTCATTACCACATAGTTAATTTTGTACAATAATACAATATCATTTACAAAATAGTGACGCTATGGGTCATAACTGTCTAACAATCTCCCACTTGGCCTATAGCCAGTCACTCAAGCATCTAATACATGAACTATGTACATGTCGCTCAAACTTTTCCCGAGGAATTGCTTTCGTCAGCGGATCTGCAATGTTATCCTCTGATGCGATCTTTTCGATCTTCACATCGCCACGATGTATGATCTCTCGAATCAGATGGAATCGTCGAAGAACATGTTTGGATCGTTGATGAGACCTTGGTTCCTTAGCCTGTGCTATAGCCCCGCTATTGTCACAATACAATGGAACGGGCTCAGCTGCTAACGGAACTACTCCTAATCCAATTAGGAATTTTCGGATCCAAACCGCCTCCTTTGCTGCTTCAGCTGCTGCGATGTACTCCGCTTCAGTTGTTGAATCGGCAACAGTATCTTGCTTGGAAGATTTCCAGCTCACTGCTCCGTTATTCAAACAAAATATGTACCCGGATTGTGACTTAAAGTCGTCTCTGTCGGTTTGGAAACTTGCATCGGTATACCCAGATACCTCAAGTTCTCCATCTCCATAGATTAAGAAAGCATCCTTAGTTCTTTTAAGATACTTAGGATACTCTTAACCGCCATCCAGTGATCCATACCTGGATCGGCCTGATATCGACTGCACATGCTCAAAGCATGGGACACATCAGGTCGTGTACGTATCATGGCATACATGATCGATCCGACTACCGAGGCGAACGGAGTCCGACTCTTGTTGTCTCTCTCATCTTGTGTTTTAGGACACATGTCCCTAGATAGATAGACACCATGTGATATTGGCAACAGTCCCATCTTGGACAGATCCATGTTGAATCTCTTCAACACTTTATCAATATATGTACTCTGGGAGAGTCCAAGTAGCTTTCTAGATCTATCCCGGTAGATCTTTATTCCTAGAATAAAAGCTGCTTCTCCCAGATCTTTCATGGAGAATTTCAATGAAAGCCAAGCTTTCACCGACGTTAACATGGGAATGTCATTGCCGATAAGCAATACTTCGTCGACATAAAGGACAATAAAAGTCAGTGCACTCCCACTAACCTTCTTGTATACACAAGGATCATCTTCGTTTTGAATGAATTCATATTCTTTTATGATCTCATCAAAACGTTGGTTCCACGACCGCGATGCTTGCTTCAGTCCATAAATGGACCGATTTAACTTACAAACCTTGTTTGCAAGTCTAGGTGCGATAAAACCGTCAGGTTGTTGCATATAAACATCCTCCGAAAGGTTTCCGTTAAGGAAAGCGGTTTTAACGTCCATCTGCCATATTTCGTAATCGTAATATGCAGCTATCGCAAGCATTATCCGAATGGATTTAATCATGGCAACGGGTGAGAAGGTTTCGTCATAATCAACTCCAAGTCGTTGACGATACCCCTTCGCTACAAGCCTAGCTTTGTACGTTTGTACGTTGCCATCCATGTCGGTCTTCTTCTTGAAGACCCATTTGCATCCAATAGGCTTTACGCCTTCTGGTGCATCAACCAGTGTCCAAACTTGGTTGGTATACATGGAATCCATTTCGGCCTTCATGCCTTCTTGCCATAAAGCGGATTCGATACCTTGTATCGCTTCCTCATACGTAGCTGGTTCAGTATCCTCAATAAGATTAATATCTACATGAGGTGAGATCAGGAATCCATACCTCTCAGGTATTACCCTGACTCTCTTCGACCTACGCGGTCCTTGTGTACTTGAAGATTGTGATTCAGTCTCATCTCGGATGGACTGTTCATGTTCCGTTGATAATTCACTGCCAGGAACAGTTTCACTACGACTTTCATCGAGTTCTACTTTCCTCCCACTAAACACTGCATTTAGGAATTCCTTCTCAAGGAAAACCGCATGTAGAGCAACAAATACTTTGTTCTCTTGTGGGTGATAGAAGTAATATCCTTTGGTTTCCCTAGGATATCCAACGAATAGGCATTTATCTGATTTGGGTTCAAGTTTGGTACCTTCCAAACGTTTAACGTATGCCCGATGTAACGCACCTACACTCTCCAAGCTTGTCCAGGGCCAATGACTTGCCCATGGCCGCTTGTGTGTGTGGTGCTAGTGTGCACTTTGTATTTATTCTTATTTTATTTTATTTTCTATTTTAGGGGGTGTGACAACTCAAGCATCATGTGTGTTTCCTAGTGGCACTTGTGCAATGTCTTTAAAACCTCTTTAGGGGGGTGACCCGGGCACCTTAGAAGGGCCTTGACCACCAGCATACTAGGGGCTTTAGCTGTGTACTCCCTCGCCCTTAGTTGGCTTGCTTAATGAAACATGCTTCCTTTTGATTTCCAATTGCTATGTCCGAATGTGTTGCTTGAATGTGTTTCATTATCTTATGCCTTGTGGATGTATGCTTATGGATGTATGCTTTACTTTGTTGCCTAATAATGTTCCGTTCTATAAATGGCTAACCATGGGTGCGACCTTGCAGGGTCGATTCTAGGCTGACTTGTTAGGCGCAACGCTAACAAGTGCCGCACGGACCCAACTTGGTGACACCAAAGTTTGGCCCGTGACAGTTGGTATCAGAGCGTGGTTCAAGGTTGTGTTGCAAAATGGCTACGAAGTCCTCCACAAAAGCGCGCTTGGATGCTGTCGAGAAAAAACTAGTGGATATTGATAGTCTCGTCTCAACATCACGAACAAGACTTCAGATGTCGAAAACCTCAGGCAAACTATCAAGGTACTCGAGGCCCTTACAACCAGGGTAAGTGCCCTAGAGACTCAAGCAACAGGTGCTAGCACTAGTGCCCCACGAGAAGGGGGAGATGCCAATAATTGGCAAGATGCCGTGAGCTCCTTGAAAGAGCAGTTGGCAGAGTTGAGCGTGAGGGTGAATCTCACCGCCCTCGCTGTCTCAAACTTGCCCACGACTGCTCAGAACATAGAACAGAAGAGATCCAAAATCCCAGAGCCTAGAGTATACGATGGTGTCAGAGACGCACAAGCCCTCGAAAACTTCCTCTTTGACATGGAGCAGTACTTTAAAGCTTCACGGATAGAAGAAGAGGGGGACAAGGTCTCAATAACCTTGATGTATTTGTCTGGAGATGCGAAGTCTTGGTGGAGGGCAAAACACATTGAAATCCAGGAAGGCCGATGCGCCGTTGACAATTGGGAGGATTTGAAGCGTGAGCTAAAACTCAATTCCTACCAGGAAATGTAGCTTACATAGCTCGACGACAACTAAGAGACCTGAAACATACAGGTTCCGTCCGGGAATATGTGAGGAAGTTCTCCGGATTGATGTTGGATATCCGAGACATGTCCGAACAAGACAAACTCTTCTATTTTATAGAGGGGTTGAAGCCTTGGGCTAGAACAGAGTTACAGAGGCAACGAGTGAAAGACTTGCCTTCAGCACAAGCTGCGCGGCGGAACAATTAACGGACTATTCCCTCGAGGGACCTCCATCAAAGAGATCTACGCCGGCTCCTACTAATAATGATAGTGGGAATAAGAGGCCTAGGAACTGGAACAACGATAGAAGTGGGGGAGCGGAGAAGAGAATTGAGTCAAGTTCCTCGAACTTCAAATGGCCGGCACCTCAGAGCGGTCCTCCAAATGGGAAGAAGCCCTTAAGTTGTTTTATTTGTGATGGGCCACATCGAGCTATGGAATGCCCTAAGAAATCAAGAATGGCGGCCCTTTTAGCACAAGAAGAAGAGGAAGAACGACGACGCCCGACTGGGAAGGGCCCAGAAAGGGAAGAATCTGGCCGAATGGTGGCCTTGAGGATGCTCAATGCCCTTAACAAACAACCAGAAACTCAGAAGGTCTCGGAGAAGGGCCTCATGTTTGTTGATGCATTGATTAATGGAGTTGCGGCAAAAAGCGTTATGGTGGACACGGGGGCCACCCATAACTTTGTTTCTACCGCCGAAGCGAAGCGTCTGGGGCTCAAGTTAGAGCGGGACGCGGGTCGTATGAAAGCGGTTAATTCACAAGCGCTACCCACGAGTGGGCTAGCGAGACAAGTAAGAGTGAAGATCGGCACGTGGGAAGGTCGAACTGACCTTGTGGCGGTCCAGATGGATGACTTCGATATTGTTCTAGGAATGGAATTCCTACTTGACAAGGGGGCCATCCCTGTCCCAGCTGCAGGGAGCTTGTTGATTATGGGGGAGAAACCTGCAGTAGTGCCAGCAAAGGTAAAACCTCCCACAGAAGAAGACTATTATCCGCCATCCAGTTTAAGAAGGGGATCAAGAGGCGGGAGCCGACATTCATTGCTATCCCTACAGTAGTTGGAGAAGGGAGAGAGGAAACCCCGGTGCCTGAGATCAACAGGGTTTTAGAAGAGTTTACTGAAGTGATGCCTGATCAGCTCCCCAAAGTCTTACCTCCGAGGAGGTCCGTTGATCACCAAATCGAGTTAGTTCATTCAGCTAAACCGCCGGCAAGAGCACCTTATAGGATGGCTCCACCAGAATTAGCTGAACTTCGTAAGCAACTAGATGATCTGTTGGAGGCAGGCTTCATCAGGCCTTCGAAGGCCCCATATGGAGCCCCTGTCTTATTCCAAAAGAAACAAGATGGAAGTTTGAGATTGTGCATCGACTATAGGGCTTTGAACAAGTTGACAGTGCGAAACACCTACCCCATTCCCCTGATAGCAGATTTGTTCGACCAACTGAGTGGAGCAAGATACTTTTCGAAGCTGGATTTACGTTCGGGATATTATCAGATGAGAATTGCCGAAGGGGATGAACCGAAGACGACGTGTGTCACCCGATATGGAGCATTTGAGTTCTTGGTGATGCCGTTTGGGCTAACTAATGCTCCCGCAACATTTTGTACCCTAATGAATGAAGTCTTCCATGAATACCTTGACAAATTTGTAGTGGTTTACCTAGATGACATTGTGGTTTATAGCACTACATTGGAGGAACACAAGAGACATCTTGCCATGGTATTCCAGAAGTTGAAAGATAATAGGCTGTTTGTGAAGAAAGAAAAATACTCGTTCGCCCAGGAACGCATCAAATTCCTCGGCCATATCATAGGGCAGGGTCATATACGGATGGATATGGAGAAAGTACGAGCAATACGCGAGTGGAGCGCCCCAGCCAATGTCAAAGAATTGCGGTCTTTCCTTGGGCTTACCAACTACTACCGGAGATTCGTAAGAGGATACTCCAAGAAGGCGATACCCTTGACAGAACTATTAAAGAAGGAGGTGACATGGGAATGGACTGATGCGTGCAAAGAAGCCTTTGAAAGCTTAAAGGAAGCGATGATAGGAGACCCAGTTCTCATTCTCCCGGAGATGGCCAAACCATTTGAAGTTCAGACGGATGCTTCAGACTTTGCACTTGGAGGGGTGTTGCTTCAGGAAGGTCACCCTATTGCCTATGAGAGTCGTAAGCTTTCCGAAACAGAACAACGATATACAGCACAAGAAAAGGAACTATTAGCAGTGATACATTGTCTGCGGGTGTGGAGACATTACCTTCTCGGGTCGAGATTTGTGGTGAAGACAGATAACTCCGCAGTCAGTTATTTCCTCACTCAACCAAAGCTTACTTCGAAACAGGCTCGATGGCAGGAGTTTTTAGCAGAATTCGACTTTCACTTTGAGCATAAAGCAGGATGTTTGAATCAGGTGGCAGATGCTTTGAGTCGAAAGTCAGAACTTAGTCATTTGAAGGCGTTGGCTAACATGTCTTTCAGCACCATCCGTACACCTATCAGAGAACTCATCCGAAACAACTTGGAGAAGGACCATGTCTCTAAGGCAATTTTGAAGTTAGTAAGGAAGGTAAGGCTCGTCGCTTCTGGTTGGAAGACGGACTTTTGTGGACTAAGGGAAACCGTCTGTATGTTCCCAAGTCAGAAAACCTCCGGAGGATTCTCATAAAGGAATGTCATGATACTTTATGGGCCGGCCATCCGGGTTGGCAGAGAACTCATGCATTATTGAAACAAGGATACTATTGGCCTCAGATGCGGGATGATGTGACAGAGTACACCAAGACATGCCTCATTTGTCAGCAGGATAAAGTGGAGAAGTTGAAGACCCCTGGATTATTGGAACCGTTGAACGTCCCCAACAGGCCATGGGAGAGCATCTCCCTTGACTTCATAACCAACCTTCCAAAAATTGGTGAACTAACCAACATATTGGTAATTGTTGATAGGTTCTCCAAATATGCAACATTCATACCAGCACCTAAGTACTGCAAGGCGGAAGACACTGCTAAATTATTCTTCAAGCACGTGGTAAAGTATTGGGGCGTGCCTAGACAAATTGTGAGTGATCGAGATCAGAGATTTGCGGGAACTTTCTGGTCCGAACTCTTCAAACTACTGGGTTCTCAACTAAACATGTCAACAAGTTACCACCCCGAGACTGATGGACAGACAGAGAGATTCAATGGAATGCTGGAGGAGTACTTACGCCACTTCGTTAATGCCAACCAGAGAAATTGGGTACAACTTCTTGATGTTGCCCAATTTTGCTTCAACTCTCAAAAGAGCTCCGCCACCAACAAAACACCTTTTGAAATTGTGATGGGTCAGCAGCCTCTACTCCCACACACAGTGACAGAGTATTCCGGGAAGAGCCCACGAGCTTTCAACTTCACTAAGGAATGGAGAACCAATACAGAAATTGCTCGAGCTTATTTGGAGAAGGCTTCCGCGAGGATGAAGAAGTGGGCAGATCAGCATAGAAGACCTTTAGAATTCCAACCTGGAGATTTGGTGTTGATCAAGTTAAATCCAGAACAAATACGATTCAGAGGGAACAGAGACAAGAGATTGGTGAGGAAATATGAAGGGCCAGTTCCCGTTCTTAAGAAGGTGGGAAAAGCTTCATACAAAGTCGAGACTCCAGCGTGGATGAAGATGCACCCAGTTTTTCATGTCAGCAGGTTGAGACCTTTTCATGCAGATAATAAGGATGCAACTCGCAACCAACTACGAAGACCAGAGATTGAAGAACCAACTAAGAAGAGAACAACGAAAGAAGTTGAAGAGATTTTGGCAGAAAGGGAGGCGACCGGAGACCAGCGACAGGGAAAGGAGTTCCTAGTGAGGTGGAGAGACCTGGGAGATGAAGAGACAAGTTGGGAGAGAGTCGAAGACCTGCAGCAGTTTTCACACAGAAGATTGAAGACTTTACAACCCTTCAGCGTCAAAACAAGAGAGCCGAAGACCTGCACCAACTGAAGCAGCAGAGTGAAGAGTTTCAAGCCTACCAGCACCGAGGTGAAGAGCAGAGGAGGAGCAGTTCAGATGTGTCAACGAGGACGTCGACAGATTAAGTGGGGGAGGATGTAACGCACCTACACTCTCCAAGCTTGTCCAGGGCCAATGACTTGCCCATGGCCGCTTGTGTGTGTGGTGCTAGTGTGCACTTTGTATTTATTCTTATTTTATTTTATTTTCTATTTTAGGGGGTGTGACAACTCAAGCATCATGTGTGTTTCCTAGTGGCACTTGTGCAATGTCTTTAAAACCTCTTTAGGGGGGTGACCCGGGCACCTTAGAAGGGCCTTGGCCACCAGCATACTAGGGGCTTTAGCTGTGTACTCCCTCGCCCTTAGTTGGCTTGCTTAATGAAACATGCTTCCTTTTGATTTCCAATTGCTATGTCCGAATGTGTTGCTTGAATGTGTTTCATTATCTTATGCCTTGTGGATGTATGCTTATGGATGTATGCTTTACTTTGTTGCCTAATAATGTTCCATTCTATAAATGGCTAACCATGGGTACGACCTTGCAGGGTCGATTCTAGGCTGACTTGTTAGGCGCAACGCTAACAAGTGCCGCACGGACCCAACTTGGTGACACCAAAGTTTGGCCCGTGACACCGCAACCCAATCTTCAGGAATGAGAAACCCGATTTCTTTCCTGTCCATATTCTCATATGGAGTCTGTTCACAACTTTGACGGAACCTTATTCAAAATAGAACTGCACTGTTTAATGCATATCCCCAGAAGGAAATTGGCAGCTCAGTGCGACTCATCATCGCCTTACCATGTCTAACAAGGTACGGTTTCTCCGTTCGGACACACATTTAATTGTGGTGTTCCGGAGGAGTCCACTGTGAAAGAATAACCATATTCTTCAGGTAATCTTGAAACTCATTACTTAAGTATTCGCCACCACGGTCCGACCGTAACGTCTTAATACTCTTGCCTGTTTGTTTTTCAACTTCGTGTCGAAACTCTTTGAATTTCTCAAAAGTTTCCGACTTGTGCGTCATTAGATACACATAACCGTAACGTGATGCATCATCCGTAAAGGTTACGAAGTATCGATATCCACCTCTAGCCTGGCTAGACATAGGCCCACAAACGTCACTATGAACGAGGGCTAACAGTTCAGTGGCGCGTTCACCTTTACCGCTAAAAGGTGATTTAGGCATTTTTCCTAATAAGCAAGATTCGCAGACGTCATATGAATTTGGATCAAATCCGTCCAAGTACCCATTCTTCGAAAGTGTGGATATGTGAGTCTTGTTAATGTGTCCCAGACGACAATGCCACATATAAGTTTCATCTTTGGATCACTCTTTTTAAGCCTTTGTTTGTTACTTTATATGTAGGAGATTCATTTATATTCAAAATATAAAGACCATTATTTGCAACTGCAAGTGCAATTTTTCTGCATCATTTTTATATAATAACACCTAGTGTTTCTAAATACAAAAGTGTACCCCTACTGGGTTAACAAAGATACAGATATAATATTCCTAGTCAAACTAGGTACATAATAACAGTCATTTAGTTTAAGTACATGCCCCGAGGGCAGTTCTAAATATGATGAGTGGTATTTATATCACTATTTCCCACTCATTTAATCTAATATTTTGAATAGTTCTTGAGTTTTGTGAATGTTTTGATGTGTTTTGTGTTATTTTTTAGATAAATAAAGTTTCAGGACATTCTGAGGTGATTTGGAGTAAAACAGTGAAAATTAGCGAAAAAAGGGCATTTTGGTAATTTCCAGCGTCGCGTCGCCCGCCCGACCTTCTTCCGCGTCGCGACGCCCAGCATGCGCCGAATCTACTAACGTGCGCCGAGTCAACATGTCAGAAATTGAGAAAGTTTGACTTTGCTAAAATGCAACCGTGCCACGTGTCACCATCACATCCAATCTGCTAATGTGCGCCGTGCCACGTGTCAACATCATATGCTGCCGACACTCAGACTTGACACGTGTCGCCTCGTCATCAGCCATGTCAGCGGTCAACGAGTCAACTTCGCCATGTGTCCACGACTCGTCATCAGCCACGTCACAAGGTCAACGAAGTCAACTCGCCACGTCAGCATCAGCCAATCACAGCGTGACACGTGTCGCCACGTGTCGCAATCCTATTGTGCCGACAATTGCAACACACGCAGAGCCACGTCATCGCCACGTCAGCGCCACGTCAGCATGACGTCATCAATGACGTCATCACAATAATTGAGTCTTAGCCGCCATGCCACGTGTCGCCTTCTCAGCGTGCCACGTCTTACTATTCCAGCGTCGCGACGCTGACCTGGCGTCGCGACGCTGAAGACCAAATTTTCTATAAATACAGCGCGAATTTTCAAAATTCCGTGTGCCTTTCTCTCTCTCATCTCTTTGATGAAGAGAGAGTTTCTCTCTCTAAAAATATTTTAATTTTATTTTTTAATTTTATTTTTAGTTTGTAATTTATTTTAATTACCATTTGTAATAATAGTAATTTAGTTTTTACTTTTTACTTTTTACAGTTTTTTACTATTCATGAGAAAGTAATTTCCCAGCTAGAGTGAAAGGTAATTCTTTTACTATTACTATTTAGATTAATCTCCCTTAAAAATAATATATTTACTAATTAAAATACTGATTAATAAAGGATACCGCTATATTGGTCGGTTGGCAATTTATTTTAATCTGGTTTAAACCTGACTTAAAAAGAATACCGCTATATTGGTCCGGTTGGTAATTTATTTTGGTACCGCCTTTATGGCTGGATTATGGACAAATATTACCGCCTATATATGGCTGGTGAACTTAATTTGACTTAATCAGGATACCGCCAGATTGGTCGGTTGGTAAAATAATATCACAAGTTATATATATTTTATGGGAGATATCTAAATTAGTAGTAGTAAAAGTAATTCCTTTTACCTTAGCATTTTATTTTATTGTAATTATTTTTCAGTATTTACTTTACCGCATTTTTACTTATGTCTTTTATTTTTAAATTGTTACTTAGCCCTAGTTATGTGTTAGTTATATGGGGTTGTGATGAATTTCAATATCACCAGTTTATAAGGGTTAGATTATAGTTTGGGTATTATAAAGATTTATTTATTGAGTCTTAATCTTAATGTTTTTTATTAATTGGCCATTAATAAAATTGATTAGGTAAACTTAAAATGAACTAGACATAGGGATTTTAAGTTTAAGACCTTAGACTCAATAACCCACGATCTTCTTTGAGGATAGATAACCCTTTAATAGATTTCCTTACAGGATAGGAATATACCTGTCGGGCGGGGGTAGCCATAATTGGAACTTAATCTTAATGAATCCAGATAATGTGGTTGACATAGGAATATGGTTCAATTGGGTTATACTGGGTATTTGTGTCTGACCATCGACAGATGCTTCGCATATTTCGTGTTCCAGGTTAATAAATCATTGTATTACCTAACTATAAAATAATCACTTCATCTTTAAAATGGTATTGGAATAAATCACAACCCTAGATCTTTGTGTCTTTTGTTATTTTCCTTAGTATTTTCTTTTGTCTTTTTATTTATTTATTTATTTAGCAAAGTCTTTCAACCAAACAAACAAACAATCTCTCTCTTCTTCATTTATTAGATATTTGTAAATAAATAGATTCAACAATTAATAACAACAGTAGGAATTAAGTCCTCGTGGGATCGATATTTTTATACTACTTGAACGATACGTGCGCTTGCGTTATACGTGTGTGTTTACGCCGGTCAAGTTTTTGGCGCCGTTGCGGGGGACTTAATTTTCTTGAGTTGTTAATTTTGAAACTATCTAATTTACTTATATCTAATTTTCTTTCTTTTATTTTGTAATTTTTATTTCTTTTGTTTTCAGGTGATTAAAAAAATGGAACACTATTGGGAGATTGAGAAATCACGAGCGTTACAAGAGGATACACCCCAAATCTGGGAGCAACAGTCCGGTTTTCTGAGGCCTGTTGTTGAGCCCAATGACTATCACTGGATGACAGAACCAAGTAATACTACTTTTGCTCAACAAAACTCAATGTGGAGATGTGACATATGTAATGGTAACCACCCAAGCGATTATTGCGAGTACAACTACAATTCAGGGTGGCAGAACTATCAGAATCCTTCATGGTATGATGAGCCAACATATTTCACAGAACCATCACATTTTCCATCTTATCCACCATCTTCCTTCGATCCTTATCAAGAACCAGAACCATCCAAGGAAGATCAATTAATTCACATGTTCAAAGAACATGAAGCTCGATTTGATGCACAAATTCAGAATAACGCAGGATCCATACAGAGAATGACAGATCAAATCAGACAATTAATAGAAAACCAGAACATCATACCTCAAGAACCAGTTTCAGATGACACTGATGAAACCTTCAAAGTACCCAAACATTCCACGATGACACCTTAACAGAGGAGGAGGCTGAGCAGATGAATCAAAGACAGAGGTATCAGTTCAGGAACCCGAACCGGCAAAGTCTCGATTTGATTTCTATTATTCAGATTCTGACGAGGATGAAACTGAGCTATTTGTACCAACTGCATCAAAAATTGAGGATGGAATTCTGTATCCTCAAAATGAAGATCTTGGAGATTCCATTGCACAAATGTTTGATGAAGATCTACCTGAGCCAATCATTTCAACCAGATCAGAGGATGAAAACCTAAAATCTAACATTTCTTTTCAGGTTGAAAATTTTGAAACATGTATTTCACAGATGACAGATGAAGAACTGAATACATAAATTTTCAAATACATCTGTGAAGAAAATGTGGAGCATGAAGCAGAGCAAATAGAAGAGCAAATGTCTGACCTTATTAAAGATCCAGAGCATTCACGAAAAACATCGCTGTTTTGGGGAGTACTGATCAAAGAAACCACCCAGAAGCTTGAAAGAATGGAACTTCCATTCCAAATCAAGCACCATACGAGACCTCCTGATTTTCTTTCTTTCTTTCTTTGCAGGAACCATTGGAGCAACAAGGAGCAAAAAAGTGGCACGAGCACTGAATGAGACAAAATTCTTTTTGCCACTTTACCGTTGGAAGAGACCCTTCAAAAGCAACGCTCACGGGATTGTCTTTGATAGGACATCCAAACGACATTGAAACCTCCTTAATAGATAAATTTCAGTCACGTCTGGCGAAGACGAAAAATTTAGCGCTAGCAGGGAGTAAACCCATGCAATTTGTTGTAATTTATTTTTTTTGTGAACTTTTTAATTTATGTGTTATTTGCAGGAAAATTTAAAATGGAATTTATCAGGACAAAGCAAACCAGAACAAGTGGGATTTTCACAAAATAAAAATTTGACAAAATCACGAAGATACAAAGTCAATCCAGAAAAGACGGCCGAGTAAGAAGTCTGCTTTTGGGACACGTCCCTATGGATTTATCTGTCGCAAGACATGGTTTTGCCAAAAAAAAAAAAAAAAAAATCCTAGCCCTAAAGAACCGAGTGTCGCGACACTAGGCAATTTTCAGCGTCCCGACACGCGTTTCGAAATCAGAGACATAAGCAGGGTGCTGGCAGTTGCTCCTTTTCACTCTTCATCTTCTCATCTTCCACCATTCGAGACTCACCCAAACCAGAGCTTTTGGCCAGATCTATCAACCCCATCATCATCTTCCTCTTCGAAATCAACCACCATCACCGAGAGAGCTATCAACAAAATCAACCTTCCGAGCCTCACCACCAAGAACCGCCCAACCCACGCACGATCCATCACACAGCCACTTCAACCACAAACCAAAACCGAGATCCACCACCAAAGCCCAACCACCCACCAACGCAAGATCCACCCAAAGATCACCAGTCACCATCAAATCGAGATCCAAACTGACCACAACCGCAGACCTTCGCCGAGCCAAGAACAAACCAAACCGAACCGTGTCAAGCCACCAGCCGAAACTCCATCGCCGGTTTCGACTACCAACTACCAACCACAGATCCGACGAAACCAACACTATGCCGAGACCCATGGCCGAGCTTCCACCTTCGACCAAGATCCATCCACACCGTGAACCATCGCAGAGATCCAACACCCATCTTCATCCTTGCCGAAGCCCCATCACCGGTTCTGAGCACCACCATCTGGCCGAAACTAACCCACCACGAATCCATTAACCAGAGTTGGACCCACTTCCAGACAAAACAGAACCAAACCATCACTGCCGACCCCATACAACCGAGACTGAATCCGAGAATTCACACTGCCAAATCAATTGAATGGTATAAAATTGAATTTAATTTTGATATTTAATGAATTGATAATTCTGTTTTGTGATTTGGTGTTTGAGAGGAGTAGATTGAGATAGTGAAGTGTTGGATTGTGGATTAATTTGATTAGTAGTAATTGGGGGCGAAGTGCGGTGACAGATTGATTTGGAGTGTTTTTGGTAATTTTGGTGTTTTGTGTTGTTGAGGATTTGAGGAAAACAGAGGAGATTCTGCCAAAATTTCAGAAAAATGTCAAAGAGAGTGAGGGGTTCGACGTCTGCAAATCTGAATTTGATAGATTCAAGTTTGTCTCAGCGGCTGCAGAGCACGCGCTATGAAAGGGGATTGACAAAGAAGGTCGGGATCATTGAGAGAGGTTTTGAGATTCCGTTTGGGTTATTTCCAGATATAGACAGGGTGATTACCGACAGACACTGGCAGAAACTGTGCCAGCAACCCAGACCTGCGACCATTTCACTTGTCAGAGAGTTTTACGCGAATGCTGCTCAACATGTCGCTTTTCATACTATGGTAAGAGGGAAACAGGTTGCTTTTGACTCGGTGACGATCAATAAATTTTATGGGATCCCGGAGATGGAGGTGGATGATTATACTGCAATGAGGAATGAGATTGAGATTTCGCAGATGACAGATGAGTTATGTATCCCCAATGCCACCTGGGAAATGAGCAGCAGTGGGGAATACATGAAAATGAGCTCCAAGTTTCTTAAACCAGATGCGAGAGTTTGGTTTCACTTCCTCACGAGATCACTCATTCCGGGTACCCATCACTTTTATCACCAGAGAGAGGATGGTTCTATTGTATTGTTTGATGACGGGACTAGCCATTGACGTAGGAGTGCTTATTTCTACAAATATTGCTTGGGCTGCTACCCAATCGCAAGCTGGACTGTATTACCCTTACCTGATCACTTCCTTATGCACTTTGGGTATGGTTCCAGTTGACCCACAAGAAGAACCTATGCAGCCCATGACAGCTCTGACTCCCCGACTGATCCAGCAACTCCGAACAGAGACAAGCTCAAGCTGGAGCATCTTCTTCCACACAGCAGCCACCAGCTCAGCCACATAGAGCAGCACAGTCTCGTTCAGTGTCAGATAGATTGGATCGTTTGGATAGGCGCGCGTTGATTTTCTCACTGATTACAACATTGCCATGGGACAGGCATTGCAGCATATGGCGAGAGATTTGCACATCACTGTTCCACAGTTTCCAGATCCACTTTCAGATAGCGACGAGGATGAGACTAACACGTAAACTCGGTACCATTGTTCCAACCTTTTGTTTATATTTTGAACGCATTGGGGACAATGCTTAATTTAGGTTTGGGGGTGCAATGCTTTTGTGATAAAACTTTCCGTTAAAATTTTTCATTAATGCAACAAAATTCCGTTAAAATCATAGAAATTGGAGTTCTTTAGTTTGTATTAATTTTTTATTTTTAGTCCAAAATTTTTCGAAAATACAAAAAAATTGAAAAATTTTCAAAAATTACAAAAATATTTTGCATTTTTGTGTTTTAATTTTGACTAAAAAGGTGAATTGGTAAGAAATAGCCGAGTAAGGAGTTTCCACTCTTGAGACGTATTTCAACCATTTATTTCAAATAAGTTTTTTTGTTTATTTCATTTTGAATTATTTAATTTGTGAATTCTCCATAATACTGACTAAAATGGATCTTCATATGCTCATTTGACAGGTATTATCAACATGCATAGTAACATACAGACATGAGCTGTAATTGAAAAGTTTGTAATATTTCGTGCTCTAGTTTAATTGGAGGAAGCATCTATAAATAGTTTGGAATAAAAAAAATAAAAAAATTTCTGATGTACAAAAATAAAGTATCTAAGATCCGGGTTATTAAGTCTGTAAGGGTGTTTTAACACCTAGTGCCCTAAAACCAACTGGTTTGGGAGTCATTGGCCCAAAGCTCGCTACATGGATCGAAGATGCTACAAAAAAATATATTTATATCTGAAGTCTGAGTAATTAAGTTCGTAGGGGTGTCTTAACACCTGGTGCCCTAAAGCCAACTGGTTTGGGAGCCACCGACCCAAAGCTCGCTACATAGACGGAAGGTATTGTATATAAATAAAAAAGTCAAAATTCAGAAAAAGCAAAGAAAAAATCAGAAAAATCAGAAAAATTATTCCATTACTACAAAAAGTGTGAAATCTGATAGAACTTTAGGACAAAAATATTTCTCTCTTATCAACTGCACTTATGACTGTTGTGGGCAAAAATGAGTTGTTTAATATTATGTTGGCTGTTATATGGAGAATGATAAAAATAATCGGAGAATTTACTTATTTAGTAATTTAGAAAGAAACAAAACAACTAGTAACTTGTAGTAGAAGTTTCACCTGATTAGTTACTAACTTCTTTATTCTCTTTTCTCTTGTCTTTTTGCTTTTGTGTGCATTAGTTTTAACTATCTTTTTACTTTTGTAAAATGTTTATGGGTATCATTGCTGTAAACCCTCACGAGACTACAACTCGTCTACTAGGGACACCTAGGGGTTTAAAGGCTTGTTGCATATGCTAAATGCAACCGTGATCCCTACGAAAATGGCTTAGTTAAATTTTATTATGTTTATTTTATTCTATATTTGCTCGAGGACTAGCAAAATGTTAGGTTTGGGGGTGTGATGAGTGGTATTTATATCACTATTTCCCACTCATTTAATCTAATATTTTGTATAGTTTCTTGAGTTTTGTAAAGTTTTGATGTGTTTTGTGTTTTTTGTAGATAAATAAAGTTTCAGGACATTCTGGAGGTGATTTGGAGTAAAACAGTGAAAATTGGCGAAAAAGGGCATTTTGGTAATTTCCAGCGTCGCGCCGCCCGACCTTCCGCGTCGCGACGCCCAGCATGCGCCGAATCTACTAACGTGCGCCGAGTCAACATGTCAGAATTTGAGAAAGTTTGACTTTACTAAAATGCGCCGTGCCACGTTCACCATCACATCCAATATGCTAACGTGCGCCGTGCCACGTGTCAACATCATATGCTGCCGACACTCAGACTTGACACGTGTCGCCTCGTCATCAGCCATGTCAGCGGTCAACGAGTCAACTTCGCCATGTGTCCCGCCTCGTCATCAGCCACGTCACAAGGTCAACGAAGTCAACTCGCCACGTCAGCATCAGCCAATCACAGCGTGACACGTGTCGCCACGTGTCGCAATCCTATTATGCCGACAATTGCAACACACGCCAGAGCCACGTCAGCGCCACATCAGCGCCACGTCAGCATGACGTCATCAATGACGTCATCACAATAATTGAGTCTTAGCCGCATGCCACGTGTCGCCTTCTCAGCGTGCCACGTCTTACTATTTCAGCGTCGCGACGCTGACCTGGCGTCGCGACGCTGAAGACCAAATTTTCTATAAATATAAAGCGCGAATTTTCAGAATTCCGTGTGCCTTTCTCTCTCTCATCTCTTTGATGAAGAGAGAGTTTCTCTCTCTAAAAATATTTTAATTTTTTTTTATTTTTTTTTTTAGTTTGTAATTTATTTTAATTAGCATTTGTAATAATAGTAATTTAGTTTTTACTTTTTACTTTTTACAGTTTTTACTATTCATGAGAAAGTAATTTCCCAGCTAGGGTGAAAGGTAATTCTTTTACTGTTACTATTTAGATTAATCTCCCTTAAAAATAATATATTTACTAATTAAAATACTAATTAATAAAGGATACCGCTATATTGGTCGGTTGGCAATTTATTTTAATCTGGTTTAAACCTGACTTAAAAAGGATACCGCTATATTGGTCGGTTGGTAAATTTATTTTGGTACCGCCTTTATGGCTGGATTATGGACAAATATTACCGCCTATATGGCTGGTTGACTTAATTTGACTTAATCAGGATACCGCCAGATTGGTCAGTTGGTAAAATAATATAACAAGTTTATATATTATTTTATGGGAGATATCTAAATTAGTAGTAGTAAAAGTAATTCCTTTTACCTTAGCATTTTATTTTATTGTAATTTACTTTTCAGTATTTACTTTACCGCATTTTACTTTATGTCTTTTATTTTTAAGTTGTTACTAGCCCTAGTTATGTGTTAGTTATATGGGTTGTGATGAATTTCAATATCACCAGTTTATAAGGGTTAGATTATAGTTTGGGTATTATAAAGATTTATTTATTGAGTCTTAATCTTAATGCTTTTTATTAATTGGCCATTAATAAAATTGATTAGGTAAACTTAAAATGAACTAGACATAGGGATTTTAAGTTTAAGACCTTAGACTCAATAACCCACGATCTTCCTTGAGGATAGATAACCCTTTAATAGATTTCCTTACAGGATAGGAATATACCTGTCGGGCGACGGTAGCCATAATTGGAACTTAATCTTAATGAATCCAGATAATGTGGTTGACATAGGAATATGGTTCAATTGGGTTATACTGGGTATTTGTGTCTGACCATCGACAGATGCTTTCGCATAATTTCGTGTTCCAGGTTAATAAATCATTGTATTACCTAACTATAAAATAATCACTTCATCTTTAAAATGGTATTGGAATAAATCACAACCCTAGATCTTTGTGTCTTTTGTTATTTTCCTTAGTATTTTCTTTTGTCTTTTTATTTATTTATTTATTTAGCAAAGTCTTTCAACCAAACAACAAACAATCCTCTCTTATTCATTTAATTAGATATTTGTAAATAAATAGATTCAACAATTAATAACAACAGTAGGAATTAAGTCCTCGTGGGATCGATATTTTTTATACTACTTGAACGATACGTGCGCTTGCGTTATACGTGTGTGTTTACGCCGGTCATAATACAAAAGTGCCCACGGCCAAAATAGCAACAGGAGTTCCGTTTCCAACTCGTAGATCAATCTCCCCTGAAGCCAGTGTCCTGCTGTTCTGCAGATCCTGCACATCAGTACATATATGAGAACCACAACCAGAATCAAAAATCCAATTCTTAAAACTAGAAGTAGCCATGTTTATTTCAATAACAAACATACCATAGGTCGTTGTTGCCTTGCCCGCCTTGATCTCCTTTCTGATCGCCTTGTTCATCATGCGGCAGTCACTCTTCCAGTGACCTCTTTTGCCGCATTTAAGGCATATGTCTTGTGACTTGTCCTTCGGCTTCCCAGAAGCCATCGACTTCTTGGCCTTGCCCTTGTTCTTATGCTTCCTCTTTTTCACCCCTCCAGTTGTCTTGGGCCCAGCCCTCGGCGTTGAGAGGTCGATGCAAAGTGCGCCTCGCGCTTGTTGCCTTTAAGAAGCTCTTTCTCTGACTCCTTAAGAATGGATAATAGCTCTCCAAGAGTATCGTTTGTATCCATCAACTTGTAGTTTATGACAATCTGATTCCAAGTATCGGGAAGTGACTGTAAGAGCATGTCTATAGTCAGCTCAGCCTCCAAGACTATTCCCATCTTGGCCAGCTCATCAATGTCGGCTATCATTTGAGTCCCGTGGACCTTAACTGAAGCGCCATCAGACATTCGGGAGTGAAAAAGTTTCTTCACCAACTCATACCTCTCCATCCGCTTGTTAGTGCGGTGAAGATCCTTTAGTCTGGCCATCATATTATAAGGATCCAAGTCCCTATTCTGGCGACGAAAGTGTTGAGTCATGGAAGCAAGCATGATCGACTGAGTCGTATCACAATCATCACTATGAGTTCTCCATAACTCCAGCTCAAGTGGCTCAGTGGGCCTCGGCCCGAGAGGTCTCTGTATGGTGTATAGTAGCCTCTCTGCCCCAAGGACTATCCTCAGGTTCATTTCCCAGTCAGTGAAGTTCGTGCCCTTAAATACATTATCACCCATGATTATGTCTCGGACATTTCCTTTGTTTGCCATCTTAACTACGATAGTCCAACTATCTAGTTAACGATATATGGGTACAGTCAAACTGTTACAAGAAAAATAACATTATATTAGTCCAATTAATGTTAAAATATTGACGAAATAAATTTTATAAGCGCGTAAAGCTAAGTATCTGAATGAAATTGCAAATTCAATACTAGCCTCCCACTATTTTCTACAAGTCTCTAACCCTCTGTCGAGTACTCGGGAAATCCAATTTCCTAGTGGGTTAGGATCCCGTTAAATAACACACAACCTTGACTTTGGCCAACAAGTTGTATGATATTTTACTAGGTAGATCTCGAAGATCAATTGGATCACATCCAATCCTAGATCCGGTAGGTGGACATCCAAGTCCGAAACATATATATCTAGTACATATGTCAATGTATCCAATACATTTTCCTAACCTTTTCCTCTGAATCAACTAAGTCTTGGCTTTGGCACAACAAACTTAATGATTCCAGTTAAGCGGGACCCATTGACATGGAAAGTTTCGTAATCAATGTCGATGGACAAGAAGTGATCTTGACTTTGGCCAACAAATCACAACTTGGACAAGACACCGATATGGAACAAAACTCTCATGATTCAAACACATCCTCAATTGACAAAGGTCTTGACTTTGGCCAACAAACCAATGCCAATTTCGGATCTTGAGAAAGAATCACTCAACGGAAGGAAAATCGCTTAATATTGTTTGAGGGATTTTCGCATAATTGGCAACCAATTAATTTATCTTTGTTAGGTCTCATCATCATACACCCTTAAGCATGCTTCTAAAACATCATAAAGCGCATAAAATAAAATAATAGTGATATGCGGATGGATATATAATAATTTGTTCCTAGAACAAATCACTATTTTTCCTCTCCCCGGCTAGCACTATTCTACTTCTACCCAATTACATAATACAATAAGAGAAACCTCATTTACATTGAGGGGAATTAGGTGAGAAGAGAATACAAAGAGATAATAAGAGAAAGGCTGGACACGCAGGTCCAATTAATAAATTCTGAATTTACAATAATTTCTAAAATTACCCTTCCCTTCTAATATCCATCTGATATACACTATTCATTCATCACATCCACATTCATTCATTCAAGGCATGTTATACAACCAATCTAATCCAATTAATTAGTCTTTAATTAGGTGACAATCCAATGTTCAATCAATGGTTTGCTTTTGCGCGAGTCCAACTCGTTTTTGAGAATAAGTACTTGTAGTACGAATTCATGAATATATCGAACTACTCGTCAAATCCAATTTAAGTCGTATTCAATACTAATCCTTATATTTAATTCCAAATTAAATATTTACACTTTTATTGTGCTTTTATGACTTAGATTCCAAATCTAATCTTATCGGGTCTCAAAGCCCAACTAACCTCCAATGTCCGTTTAATTAAAGTCCGATGGGCTTTCAAATGATTTTCTTTAGGCTTGGGCTTTGGTCAATGTGGGTCAAACCCAATTACCAAGCCCAATAAGGAATCACCCTCATTTGCCATAAAATCAATATCAAGCCCATAAGGCCCAATTAAACATAAAAGCCCATTTATTATATTTGGACTTAATGGAGTGATTTAGGCCCAATTTTGGATCCAATCCAATTTGCCCAAATCTACTTGGCCCAACCAAGCCCATTATGCCCAAATATAATAGTTTTAGGCCCAATTTAAAATTAAGCCCAATTAATCAAAATTTTAAAATTCCAAATTTTATAACTTAATTAATTAAGTGTAATATCATGATTAATCCTTTAAATCAATATTTCCAAAATATCAAATTAATCCATTAATCATATTTTTATCTTAATACATGTCCAACATTATTTAATCAAAAATCAAGTCCCCAACATGCCTCTTTACATTCGGCCAGGTAGTAAAATTTTACCGATTTCGTTTTCAATCCAATCGAATTACAAATCGTCATTTTATGTCCGTTTAAAGTCATCCAATGATCTTACAAACAACAAAATACCAGTCCAATGTATAGGGTAGTATTCGGCCAAGCCAACTTTGGGGAGAAAAATTAATCCAATTTATTTTTCATGAAATTGATGATGTATAACATTAAGTAAAATACATCTAAGCATATTTAATCAAACAATTTCATCAAATCATGCTTCATCCAATTTTCCCCAAATTTTACCCTAATATATTTTCATGCTCTTTAGGCTCAATGATACCATTGTTGGAAATTCTAATCCATGTCCCAAAATCAAAAGAGCAAACAAATAAATATAAATGAATGAACAATATTGAAGTATGGCGGAATCATACTCACAAAGATCGGAATGCGGATGCGTTGATGAAATAAAAACTTCTCCTTTGTGCAGTGAGGGTTTCGGCCAAGGTGATTGGGGAAGCTCCAAGCTTTCTTTGATCCTTCCAAGCTCAAGAATTAGTTTCCCATAACACCTTTGTATGATCCCTTGAAGGTGCTAGCCTTGTGTGAACTTATGCTTCCAAAACAACACACTTTTCTTCAAGTTTTTTGCAACAAAAACCGAAAAATGGAGAGCTGTGAAACCTTCACAGTTTCGGTCACTAGAGAGGAGATGGAGAGTGGTTCACGCCACTTTTAGGAGAGAAGATGAAGTGGTGTGTTATGATTTACCAAAAACCTTTTATATTTATTTCAAAAATAAAATATAATAAATCAAATACCAAAATTGGTATATGATAAGGTCAAAGGTCTATCACTTTAACTTGGAGTGTAATTCACTCTAACTTGGAGTGTAATTCACTCTAACTTGGAGTGTAATTACTCTAACTGGAGTGTAATTCACTCTTCCACCAAAACCATCATTATAAAGTAAATCAATGACAATTGATGTGATGGTTGATGTGACATGTGGACCCCACTCGATTCTAAATGCGAGTGGGCCCGCAAACACTCCCGGGCTCGGGTTCGATAATTCCGAATTAGCGAACTTCCATCGCGACGTTAATTAAATAAATTAATTAATAATTTTACCTAGCAAAATTACTATTCACGTCGCTAACGAATTAATTCCAAATTAAATCGTTTGCCCGAATTAAAATATAATTTTAATTTCTCGTCGAAATCGAATTTCGTTTAATATATCGAAATATTATTTTAACGATTAATTCCAAATTAATCTTTCTCTCTCTTCAAATAGTACTTTATCCAAGATAAAGTCTCTCCGCAATTAATCCCAGATTAATTAAGTTCGAATCATACGTCATGGTGAATCTTCGGGAAGCGACCCAAGAGATCTCTGGATATGTTGGCAGTAAATACGGTCGTCGGACTATCCGAACACGTACGTACCAAGTACTACGTTTTTACCGATTTACAAGACAAGGTTAGCCTCTAGCAAAACGCCATGCCTACCCAATTCTCCAGAAATATTCTTACTGGATTATAAGATCTATAACAGGCGTAGTATACCGCAGTATAGTGTATATCGCGATCCAGTATAGGATGATCACATGTAAGGCCTGGGGCTAGAGATGTGTCTGCCCCGTACGAAACATATATCGGACATCAAGCAACTAGTCTCTTTGAATCGGATAATCCTGACCTTGTCATATTATCCTGATGGTTGCAACCATTATAGAGTACTAGTTCTCTATCATGCGCGATCATCATCTCCATATGTCTGAAGTGATACTTCCATCTTGACATCACACCCAATACACTACGATTCTCAATAAACCTAGAAGAGGTGTACACAGAACCTGTTAAGTCCTGGACGACAAAAACTAAAGTCTACCGATTGTCGTAAGTACTAGCGATGCAAGTCTCAGGTTAAGACCATATGCACCTACCCTGAAGCGGACTCCCATAGACACGCAGACATACTACCAATGGGATTCCGCGGGGTCTATCCAGAGCGAAGCTGTTTTCCGTACCATCGGTAAAAAACAACCTCCTACCGCACTTGCATAAGTATCCTATACTTAAATATATGAGAACTATGCCGTTGTGCCCTCACAACACGCACAAGTGCTGTACTAGTCTATTCCGCATTATCGATGTCCAATCTCGATAATACTACGACTATGGATATTTAATGATTAAACCTTTATGGATTGATACTATCTCATATCATCTCAACCCGGAACTAATCATAGGGACTTTTACCATTTACATATCAAAGTAAATAAATTAAAAAACGGTAAAAGGCAATTTCATTACCACATAGTTAATTTTGTACAATAATACAATATCATTTACAAAATAGTGACGCTATGGGTCATAACTGTCTAACATCATGAGCCTCATTTGCTTCTTTGTTTCTAGTAAAGTTTTTTAGGTGTGGGTGACTGTGCCTTAATTGGCTCACTCCAAATCTCATTCTCATCATTACAGGTAAGAAAAACATATCACACGATGGTCTCGGGTCGATCTTCATCTACGCAAATGTTCCTGAATCTGATCCTTTTTCATCAGGTCGGGTGACTCTGTACCTCGGGCTTGGGACCTTCTACCCGGCTTCCCATCCCCAAAAAGACCTAGTGCCCTAGCTTGGTAAATGAAATCCCTTTTATACCCTTATTCACATTTCAGAGTTTTTTCGGGTCTGAAATGTAGGAATGACTTTCCTTAGCATGGCGGAAGTTGCTTGTGTGGGCACTGGCTCTGGTATGGATCTTTAAAATTTTCTTTGCCTTCTCATTTTGTTGTAGTAGACGAAATCAATCATTTGATGTCCAATGCTTGGATCAACCACTCGATCTTCGAACTATGACTCGAAACCAACAAACCGAAGTGTGGGCTTCACTCAAAAATATTAAACTCTAAACAATTTAGAGAATTAAGATTTCACAATGGTGCTTGGCTTTTGGAATTTCAAACACTCTCACAACACTTGTGAATGTTTGAACTTCTTCTCTCTTTTCTATCTTTTGCACTTTTGTGAATGAATGCAAAAATGTTAACTTATGAAGTGAGAGAAATTGTAGAGATTATATTCTCTTACACAAGCCAACTAACCTTGTCATTAAACATCTAATGCTTTCTTGCAATGGCTAACACAAAAAATGTGAATGTCATACCAAAACATAAGAAAAATGATAAGCTAAAGACAATGACTTTGTCATTAAACATCTAATGATTTCTTTCAATGGCAAACACATAAATGTAGAGGCCATATCAAAGCATAAAAATGGATTAGCTAATGACAAAATTATTAGGTGCATATATGCCACCTAATAGACATAATAAATTGGAGAGCATGGCAAGCCATATGGCTTTGTCTCCAAGGTAAATAAAAATCACTATCTTAATAATGATTAAATTACCTTCAATTATGTTGTAGTAATTATCTCATAATTATTACTAACTTGATTATCTCATAATCAAGATTTGATTATCTCGTAATCAAAGAATTCTAGAAAACATTAAGTTAAACTAATTTAACTTAGTCTTCACTTATGAAATTAAATCTCATTAATCTCATTAATAATATATAAATATAATATGACCATATTATTAGACAATCTAATTATATTAGGTTTGCTACAGTTAATCGAGCTAGCACGGGGACCAAATGGACCTACAGTTCCCAGCTCCAATAATTCCGAAATATTAATTAAACTCTTTAATCAAATATTACGAATTATTAACTCCGCGTTATTCCACTAAAAACTCAAAGTTGAATCTCTGTTACCATAGATGGATAAAATAAACCGAATAACTTCGGTGTCCATCAATATAGTCATTACATATGGATATAGCCCTCACGAATATCTCATAAATAGAGCTGGGTCAAAAATCTGTTAAACCCCTCTAAATATTTTCTCTTAAGCACCATTGATTTTAAAATGAACAATTAATTCATAACAATTATGAATATAAAACTTTCTATTCGTAATAGAAAAATTGAGCGCTCAAATTATTCAAGTCTCGAATCAACTCTTAAAAGAGATATTCTTCTGCTTCTCGTAAGAATGAGTGAATTCCATATCTATCTCAAATATTCCCAGCTATACACCAAACCATATCCTTAAAATATGTAGTTATTGGTTGGGAATGTAACACCAACCTCACCGTAGTAAATCAAATGACATAACCTGTCATGTAAGATTTTGTAATACACTCAGGATTATGATCGAATCCATATATGACCATCTATTAGATCAAATGAATTTTTTCGGTTAACGGATATTAAAAGAAATTCATATTTATCTGAGTCCAATCCTATATGATCTCATCATACAAGGTGCCTCCATTCTCATGTCACTATATGAACGATCACGGATCAATGTCGTCATACAAGTATAGAATGAACAACAGTTATAGATAAACCATAAACAAATTACCTCTTTGTTTGCTCTCTATAGACTATTTAGATTACTAACTCCAAACTTAAATCCTCGTGGGCATCAAATATACACCAAGTCTGAAGGTACAAGAGTAATTAAGGTAAACAAGACAATTGGACAATATACGATATAAATCAAACAATTTTGATAAAATGAATAATGCATTTATTATTATTACAATAATCAAATCTGTTTACAATACAAGAAGCTCTAGGACATAAATCACAACATTCTCTCACTTGGACTAGAGCAAATGGGACATGTCATGTAATTTTAAAACCTTTAGGTGACCTTCAAATATTTTAGCTGATAAGATCTTTGTAAACGGATCAGACAGGTTGTCTGCGGATGGAATCTGCATGACATCGACATCTCCTCTCTGCACTATCTCTCAGATGAGGTGATATTTCCTCTCAATTACTTACCCCTCTTGTGGCTTATTGGTTCTTTGGAGTTCGCCACTGCACCACTATTATTGCAATAAAATATGAGAGGTTTATCTATATCTGGAACAACTTCCAGATCTGCCAAGAACTTAAGGAGCCAGACTGTTTCCTTAGCTACTTCACAAGCTGCTACATATTAAGCCTCCATGGTGGAGTCAGTAATACTGTAACGACTGGTAATTTTGTTGACCGGTAACCTCAACTACTGTTTTATTCTGGGATGAATATTCATAATATAAGTTATATTGAACACACATACACTCATGAGGCAACCCTGGGGACAATCGTTATTCCTCGAAGTTCCGATACAAAATTGTATAATGTTCCACTCTGGATAACCCATGGTATTTGGACCGTAAATTTCTCATACGAACTCCAATCTTTATGAAAATTTTTCCAAATTCGAACCATAAATAGGTCAAAAATGCAAGTCACAATTCTAGATGAATAGTGCCACGGACCTATCTAGAATAATCTCAAATTTTCCCGAAATTTCTACACTTTTCTACATGTTTCCAAATATCAAATGAGCCCTAGTATATAAGGAGGTTACTAATCAATGTTTCAAGAAATGAGAGAAAATAAGAAAAATGAGAAGGAAAAACGTGAGGAAGAGAAAAGAGAAAGAAGAAGAAGCTAGAAAGAAGAAGAAGCAAATGAGTGAAGCAATTACCAATCTCGAAGAGTTAAGAAGATGATTGGCAACAATTGGGGACTTAGAGGATGAAGGAAATCAAGGAAAATAAGGTAAAGAATCTTGACCCAAATTGGAAATTGTAAAATCTTGATTAAATGAGCATTTGTTGATGGTAGTGGCATGTTAGGGTTTTTGTATTAGTGACTGATATGAGAGAATTTGGTTATAGAATTGAGTTTTCAATGCTTTTGGATAATCTTAAAGGTTTAGGGAAGTAATAAGAACAATGAGATTAGAAAGTATTTGAAGATGAGAATTGATGATGTTAAAGAATGTTTATTGAGGATTTTTGTTGTGTGATTGTTTGGGAGATTTTTGGAACAAATTGTGTATGAATTAATGAAGTTTAGACCAAATTTTTGGCCTTGCGTCACGACGCGATCTGGGTAATTTCCCAGAAACGCTTCTGGTGTAGGTCGTGTCGCGACGTGCACGGTAAAAAGTTGGGCACGTCTCTGGATGATTCGAGTCACGACGCACACTACCTTGTGTCACGACGCGTGGATAAATAGTTGCTCAAATCAGTTACAAGTCATCCCAGTTTAACCCGAGCGCGTTAGAGGCTACCCTATAAGTCTCGTATCAACCCGTATGTATAAATTACATCATAATATATGTACTATATGCCTCAGAATGATAGCCCTTATTTGAATAGAAAAATTTAACTTGATTCCGATCTATATATTCTTAGTCCATTTTCTAATCGAAATTATCGATGATAGATCATCGCAGAAACCACAAGTTCTTCAAAGAATCAATGAAAGGCTAACGAAACCTCAACAAAGTGAGTGGACACTCTTCTTTTAAATTGACTTTTATTTTGTTATTTTTCGTTCCAGACTTATATTTTTACGCTATAGGGCGTTGGATGATTTTCATTACATTTATTTTCATGTAAAGTGACGTTTGAGAAAAGAAATGTTTTCAGATATTGATTTTATGGTTTTTCGAGGCATGGGGAGAAACCCACCTCAGTATGTAACTTGTACAGACATGGAATTGAAGGAAAGAGAACATGTGCACATGTAGAGGACTGGGGGGACGGCGACACGTAACGCCCCCATATCCTAGTTCAGGACTAGGGATGACAGATGCCCCTATATCCTAATTTCACAGCTTGGAGGGTAGCATAGAACCACACATCCAGTTCTAGTTCAGCGGCTTGGGGACGGCGATACGTAACGCCCCAAGACCACATGTTCCAGGGACAGTAATGGCATGCTTTGGGGGAAGGCGATACGTAATGCCCCAAAGTCATGGATTTTCACTTCTGACTCTAGTTAGGCGTATGGGGGGACAGTGATACGTAATGCCCACATACATCAAGTTTTTCAGATACAGAACAGTATTCAGACTTCAGATTTTCAGAAAAAGAATTTTCAGATATCAGATTTTCAGGAAATAGTTTTCACAAATCAGATTTTAGAAACAGTTTTTTGAAAGCAGTTTTCAGAAAGGTTAAGTTTTTTAAAAGGTTTTTCAGACAAAGTTTTCAGAAAAGAGTTTTCATATAAAGATATTTCTGGAACTTTGGTTTTAGAACCAAAAGCTTTTATATCAGTTTTTCGTCCACTCACTTAGATCGTACGGCGATCTAACCCCCCTAGTTTTCTGTGGTTGCAAGTATTCTCAGAGGAAAATCTTGGGAGGACGGATACTGATGCAGTCACTTGGGTTGAGTCCACCAGTACGAGTCAGAGATAGAGTGAGAGTCTAGTTAGAGTTAAATAAAAGTCATGTATTAGTATTTGGGTTATGTGTATTCATTGTAAGAAAACAAGTGTTAATAAGTATACAGTTATTAATAATGAACTTATTTTCCATATTGTTGAGTTTTGGGCTTTGGTTCTGAAAATAGGATTTTGATAGAGAAATGAACAATAGTGTAGTTTATAGTTAGAAAGACAGAGGCTCAAGGGAATAGTACTGTCTATTCCCAACCGATAGCATCTACCAGATCGGGGATGTTACAAAGACAAGATTGTTTTATGCTCATTCATACTATAGCCCCACCACCTAGGGTGAACACTGATACATATGTTGATTTCCTAGAATCGACATCCGTCTGAAAATCAGAGTTAGTATATCCTCTCAGAATCATATCTTGACTTGTATATACAAGCATATAATTTCTCGTTCTCCGAAGATACTTGCGAATATATTTCACCGCATCCTAGTGATCTAATCCTGGGTTGGATTGAAACCTACTGACTACTCCCACTGCAAAACAGATGTCTGGTCTCGTGCATAACATAGCATACATAAGACTTCCAACTGCTGAAGCATATGGTATATGTCTCATCTCCTCAACTGCTTGAGGTGTCTTAGGAGATTGTTCCTTAGACAAATGAATTCCATGCCTGAAAGGTAAATTAAATTTCTTGGAATTCTGCATACCAATTCGCACAAGAATTTTGTCGATATAGGATGCTTGAGACATTGCTAACAGTCATTTCTTACGATCCCGAATGATCTGGATCTCAAGTACATAACTTGCCTCTCCCAAATCTTTCATTTGTAATTGGTTAGCTAGCCAGATTTTCACGTCTGATAATATCTTTACATCATTCCCAATGAGTAAAATATCATCAACGTATAACACAAGGAAAACCACTTTACCATCAATGATGCGCTTGTATACACAAGGCTCATCGATGTTCTGCTCAAAGTTATAAGACTTGATCGTAGTATCAAACTTTATGTTCCAAGATCTAGATGCTTGCTTAAGTCCATAAATGGACCTTTGCAACTTGCAAACTTTTTTCTCTTGACCTTGGGTAATGAACCCCTCTGGTTGTACCATATAGATACTCTCATCAAGATTACCATTCAAGAATACAGTCTTGACATCCATTTTCCTAATCTCATAGTCATAGTATGCGGCAATGGAAAGAAGAATCCTAATGGATTTTAGCATGGCTACTGGCGAGAAAGTTTCTTAATAGTCAACTCCCTCATTTTGGGTATAACCCTTTGCCACTAGCCTAGCCTTGAAAGTTGTACTTTCCCATCTTTTCCTCTTTTTCTCTTGTAGATCCACTTGAAACCTATGTGTTTTACTCCATTAGGTTGGTCTACAAGTTCCCAGACTGAGTTAGAGTACATAGACTCCATCTCGAGGTTCATGGCTTTAAGCCATTCCTCTTTATCAGTATCTTCCATTGCACTACGATAGGTCAATGGATCATTCATACCATCACATGATGCAACAACTTGCACCTCTCTATTTCCTAGATAGCTTTCAGGTTGTCTCACAACCCTCCCACTACGTCTAGGTGGTATGGTATCCTGATAAACTTGCATCTGACTTTCAGATGTATAAGGTGTTATGTCTTTGTCAATATTTGAAAATGGTGTACTGGTCGTACCAGCAAGTAACTCCTCAAGTAACACTTTACTTCCAGGTTTTTACTCTCTCATATAGTCCTCCTCAAGAAATGTAGCATTTATCGACACAAATACTTTATTATCTTCTAGATTATAAAACAATCCACCCCTAGTTTCCTTAGGATAGGCTACAAATAGGTACACATGTGAACGTGGTTCCAACTTAGTAGTCTTGTTCTTTAGCACATGTGCTGGACACCCCATATACGAAAATGTCGCAAACTAGCTTTACGACCATTCCACAACTCTAAGAGAGTCTTAGGAATAGACTTAGAATGAACTACATTCAGGATATACAATGTTGTTTGCAATGCATACCCCAATAATGAACTAGGTAGAGAGTTATAACTAAACATTGATCTCATCATGTCTAGTGGGGTCCGATTTCTCCTTTCTACAATACCATTTTGTTGTGGTGTTCCAGGTGCTGTGAGCTATGACACAATTCCATGCTCAACTAAGAATTCCTCAAAATCTCTATCAAGGTATTCTCCTTCATAATTTAATCGTAGAATCTTGATGCTTTTACCTAACTGGTTCTCAACCTCGGCAGATACTCTTTGAACTTTTCAAATGTATCTGACTTATGCTGCATTAGGTAAACATACCCATATCTGGAATAATCGTCAATGAAAGTGACGAAGTATTCATAACCACCTCGGGATCTTACATTCATCGGTCCGCAAATGTCTGAATGTATTAGCTCAAGTGTTTCTTTGGCTCTTATCCCTTTTTCCAGTAAAAGGTCTCTTAGTCATTTTACCTTCTAGACGGGATTCGCAGACAGGTAAAATACCGAGTCTTAAATGATTTAAAACTCCGTTCTTAATTAGTCTATCTATCCGGTCAAGGTTAATGTGACCAAGTCTAAGGTGCCATAAATATGTATCATCATGAGAAATCTTTTGCCTTTTAGTTTTAGATTTTTCAATCTTAAACATTTCAGTATTAAGTAGAAATTCATGCATTAACGGTCTTAATACATATATATTATTCTCAGAGTTTCCTATGTATATATTTAATCCATTTCTATTAATAATAACTGACTTATTATTAAATGAAATAGAAAAACCACATTCCATAAATTTTGTTACAAAAATCAAATTCCTGCGAAAACCAGGAATATATGGCACATCATTTAAACATAAATAACTCTTATTAAAATTCAAATTTGAAACTCTCACTGCTTTTACTGAAACATCATCCCATGTCCCAACTCTCATGATAAAGCTACCTTCAGCAAGGTCCCTTCATGAGTCAAGTAGCTGCAAAGAACAACAAACATGGTTAGTGGCACTAGAATCAACAATCCATATGGATTTATCATCCTCCACCAAAAGAGACTCAATGACAAGTAAATCGTATTTACATGTATTCTTCTTCTCTTTAAGCTCAGCAAGGTATTTTGGACAATTCCTTTTTCCAAAGCCCTTGTTGTTCACAATGGAAACATTTTCCTTTGGCATTGGTTCATTTAGAGCTTTTTTTGTTTTTGTTTTTCATTGGTTTTGCCTTAGCCTTCCAATTGTCTTTCTTCTTCTTCTTTGCAAATTTAGAAGATTCGGTAACATTTGCCTCGGCATTGGACCTACGAGGACCTATCATGATGGACTCGTAATTAGTGAGCTCATTTAGCAGTTTAGTCAACGTAAAAGTCAACTTATTCATAGAACATTTGCTTTTAAACTGTAGGAAACTCTTCAGAAGGGTTTCCATGATCATTGTCACCTGGCTTTCCACATTGATACGTGCACCATGGATTTCAGCCATATTAAGATGAGACATCATCCTTAACACATGGTCTCAGACTGATGTACCTTCCTTCATCCTTAACATATTGATACGTGCACCATGGATTTCAGCCATATTAATACAAAGACTATTACCTCATGTTGTTGCCGGTCTGAAGGTTGCCCAAACATGTTCTGTAATGACTGCATAATCATTAATATTGTCGCCATAGGCTCATGCTGTGTAGCAAGAACCTCAGACATGGATGCTATCAAATAGCTATGGGATTTCACAGCAGCTTTAATCCAATTATTATAGGCATTACGTGCAACTCTGCCAGCATTTGGTGCTGGCTCAGGAAGACATTCCTCTATTAGGACAAATTTAAGGTCTTCATAGACCAAAATAACATTCATGTCACTTTTCCATTTAACATAGTTTTCCCCAGTTAATTTTTCTTGTTGTTTGAGAATTGAGATAATTGCAGATGCCATGGCTGAAAAATAATAAATGGGCATTCAACATTCATTCGCCGCATATTAAAATTTTCAAACATTTAAGCATAAAATTAAACATGATGCATGATCAATGTATAATGAATTAGAAACCTATAAGAATTACTAAGCCACGGTTATCTATCATTCCACAAATAAGTACCACCGTATGGTGGGTCAAGTATTTGCATGATAGACTGAGACATACTCAATTGATTAATATTTCTGAAATAACTATTATTCTTATATTAATCAACTACCGTTATTTTGATCAAGGAAGCCTTGATTAACATTTTAATCATTCCTTTGTGAGTGTGACCCATTATTTCGGAACCCTTAGACTTAACTAGTGAAGTTCCGCCGTAAGGTAGGTCAAATCACCATATACATCTAGAGTCCTTATCCTTTCGGAATCCAAACCTGATATTGACCCAAAAAAAAAAAACACCATCCGTAGGGGGACGAAAGCAAAGTCGTCTTGAGGCGCCTATTGAATCTCACGTTTCTGGATAAAAATGGAGATTGTGGGATATATGGTGGTATACCCCTCTCCCACTTACTATTTTGAAGTGTAAGGTTTCTATCTCACTAGTATCTTATGAATATTAGATTATGCTCGGCTAAAGTCATAACCTTATTAATACTAGTTGATAATTTAGTGATTTAACCAATTTTAACTCTTAAAATTTTATTCACTAATTCTGATTAGTCTCTACTAACCAATTAATTTAATTAAACTAATTTAATCAAGTTGCTTTAGTGTTCTAATCAATTTAACTATTAAATTATTAGTCCACTAATGGGTTTTAAAATTTAGAATTCAACGAACGGACCAAATGTCATTAAATCATTTAATCGATAAAAACACATTCTTTATTTCAAAGGTACGTGGTATTGTATCCCGAATGCAAACCATATTACCGTCTATTCGGAATCGGCTATGGAATTTACGTCCGGGTTTCCATCCGATATACCAAGGAAAATAATGTACTCATAAAGTCCATTTGTTTCTAAAACTTGAATTGGTAATTTTTAAACCTTTAAACTAATTAATCTTATTAATCTGTTTGAATGCATTTCATATTCTTATTTAAGTTTTAAATTACATAAAATCATATTTTATGACTAGAATATCATGCATGTCTACATGTTATGGCATGTGAAAATGCAAGAGTAGGCACCCTAGGCTATATGACATGTTAATAAATAATTTAAAACATACATATATACCCAGGATGGGCGTCGCAATGCCAAAAAGTGGGCATCGCGACGCCCACAAACCAGTAAGCAAAATAATGCCAGGTCTGTGTCGCGTCGCAAAGCTAGGTTACCTGCGTCGCGACGCGATCGAGGCAGTAGCCTCAGGTTGCTCTCGCATGTGTTTCGCATCACGACACGCAAAGGGCTGCGTTTGCATCGCGACGCAACCCAGTTTCCATTGCTGGAAATTATAAAAACATACATATTTCAAATTACGTGGGCCGAGCTCTTATTTTTCTATATAAATTTAATTAGTACAATAAATCCAAGGCATCCTCTGGTCTTCAAATCTTGTTCCATGGAGTGTTGTTGAGTTCTTCGCGGAATTTCTCCGTCATAAGTCCTTCGCAGCATCGGCTCCTCCAAGTTACAAATAGGGTTACATAATGGACTTATTACAAAGGAAATAAACTTACAACACTTGAAAGAATATGACCTTATGGTCTTACATTTCCAATGCTAAAAACAAGAGCCGGAAAAATTAACGATCAACGAAATACATTCATTACATGAATCAAAAGTAAACATTCATCACATGAATATTAAAACCATTAATCTCATGAATCTGATTGTGCCTACTCATCACAACATGCATTTTAATAATCCATATCTCATATAAATTATTAAAACTAAAATGAGAAGGGTTAAAAAAACTTTTCAATCTCCTTCTCTCGATGCCAATTATAGGAACGACTTTCCTTAACGCGGTGGAAGTTGTTTATGTGGGCATGGCTCTGGTATGGATCTTTAAAATTTTCTTTGTCTTTTCCCTTTGTTGAAGTAGCCGAAATCCATCCTTTGATGTCCAACGCTTGGATCAACCACTCGATCTTCCGAACTATGACTCGAAACCAACAAACCGAAGTGTGGGCTTCACTCACAAAGATTAAACTCTAAATAATTTAGAGAATTAAGATGTCACAATGGTGCTTGGCTTTTGGAATTTCAAATACTCTCACAACACTTGTGAATGTTTGAACTTCTTCTCTCTTTTCTCTCTTTTGCACTTGTGTGAATGAATGCAAAAATGTTAACTTATGAAGTGAGAGAAATGGTATAGATTATATTCTCTTACACAAGCCAATTAACCTTGTCATTAAACATCTAGTGCTTTCTTGCAATGGCCAACACAAAAATGTGAATGTCATACCAAAGTATAAGAAAAATGATAAGCTAAAGATAAAGACTTTGTCATTAAGCATCTAATGCTTTCTTTCAATTGCAAACACATAAATGTGGAGGCCATACCAAAGAATAAAAATGGATTAGCTAATGACAAAATCATTAGGTGCATACCCGCCATCTAATAGACATAATAAATTGGAGAGCATGACAAGCCATATGGCTTTGTCTCAAAGATAAATAAAAATCACTATCTTAATAATGATTAAATTACATTCAATTATGTTGTAGTAATTATCTCATAATTATTACTAACGTGATTATCTCATAATGAAGATTTGATTATCTCATAATCAAAGAATTCTAGAAAACATTAAGTTAAAATAATTTAACATAGTCTTCATTTGTGACATTAAATATTATTAATCTCATTAATATATATAAATATAATGTGAGCATATTATTATAAATTCCGAAATATTAATTAAACTCTTTAATGTGAGCATATTATTAATCGAATTATTATCTCCGCGTTATTCCAATAAAAACTCAAAGTTGAACTCATGTTACCGTAGATGGATAAAATAAATCAAACAACTTCTGTGTCTATCGATATAGTCATTACATATGGATATAGCCCTTCACGAATATCTCATAAATAGAGCCGGGTCAAAAGTGCGTTAAACCCCTCTAAATATTTTGTCTCTTAAGCACCATTGATTCTATAATGAACAATTATGAATATAAAACTTTCTATCCGTAATAGAAAAGTTGAGCGCTCAAATTGTTCAAGTCCCGAATCAACTCTTAAAAGAGATTTTCTTATGCTTCTTGTAAGAATTGGTGAATTCCATATCTATGTAAAACGTTCACAGCTACACACCAAACCATATCCCCAAAATATGTAGTTATTGGCTGGGAATGCAACACCAACCTCACCATAGTAAATCAAAGGACATAGCCTGTCATGCAGGAGTTCGTAATACACTCAGGATTAAGATCGAATCCATATATGACCATCTATTAGATAAAATGAATTTCTTCGGTTAACAGATATTAAAAGAAATTCATATTTATCTGAGTCCAGTCCTATATGATCTCATCATACAAGATGTCTTCATTCTCATGTCACTACATGAACGATCCCGGATCAAGGTCGCCATACAAGTATAGAATTGACCGCAGCTATAGATAAACCACAAACAAAGTACCATCTTTGTTTGTTCTCTATGGCCTATTTAGATTACTAACTCCAGACTTAAATCATTGTGTGCATCAAACATACACCAAGTCTGAAGGTACAAGAGTAATCAAGGTAAACAAGACAATTGGACAATATGCGATATAAATCAAACAATTTTGATAAAATGAATAATGCATTTATTATTATTACAATAATCAAATCCGTTTACAATACACGAAGCTCTATAACATAAATCCCAACATGAAAATCACCATTCAACACCTTTATCTGCTACACATATTCCTCATCACTTGGCCAAGCAACTAACTTGAATCTTAAATAAAGATTAGGTTATAATTTTAATATATTCACAATAAAAAGCTGTGTCAAATTATCAATGATGGAAGTTTTTTTTTTTTTTTTTTTTGATATTTTGTTAGAAAATTACCGATAAAAATATGTAGTTAAATATGGCATTAAATTATGGTGTCGGAGTGCCGACGGAATTTCTGTTGGTAAATTATTATTAATATTAATAGTAATAAATAATAAAATAATAATAGTAAAAAAATAATGTTAATAATTTATTGATGGAATTAATATTTTTATAATTTATTTTTTGATATTATACGTTATAAATTACAAAATATCACAATAAATAGAACTTGGTCTGGTGTTAGTGTGGGTAGAGCTTGAGTTTGATCCCACTCCCGCCAATGTCAATTTGATTGCCTAGATGTGTTGGGCTGTTGGGTTGGGATAGGGCCTAGGCAGGTTGGGCTGTTGTGACCTAATTTTTTTAAAAATTAATTGCATTTTTAATTCATCCACATAATTTTTTCATTGATATTTCGTTTGTAAATAAGCGACTGATGAAGTGGAAAAAATTATAGGAATCCAAACTTTCAAAAGTCTTGAATTTGATATTTCAGAGTCCGGTATGAATTAGGCTAAAGACGGGCCTGATTTTGTTTAGTCTTTCGTCCAGTGATAATTTCTTGCGTGATTGCACCACAAAGATAGGAATTTTTATTTTATTTTGTTAATTGAAATTAATAATTTTTTCTATTCTTTCTTTCCAATTGTTGAGCTCAGAATCCTCGTTTTAAGTTTCTCATTGATTTATATAGATTTGTATTTCCTTTGTGAATGGAGGTTTCATTCCTCACGCTGACACTTGTCAGTTATTGAGTTTCTTTAAGATGCATGAAGTACATTTGTCATATGATATGCTGAAAATGTAAGATTAGGTGTGATTACACCTGTCATTATATCTGCTAAATTAAGTTTGCATGTTTAGTTAAGTGGATTGCCATTAAAGCCTATTAACTTTGGATTATGATGCCTGACTCCACTGCTTCGGAGTGCTGGTATAGGGTTCGAGTTCCTCCATTCTACTCCCCAATTAATTAATAGATTTCGAAGTAGATTCTCTTTGGAATAAGTAAACTTCGGAGTGCCCATACTTCGGAATGAGTTGATCTCGATGTGAATTGGTTTCAGAGTGATGTCACTCCATAATGTCACTACTCCAAGTTATTCAAGCCAATGTTCGAGTTTCTTCGGAAGTCTTGCGATTGCGAGGGTCGTCCTGACTTCTCCCGTCTATTAATACTATATGTTTTAATAGTACCATGACATGTGTCATTATTCTAATGGATCTATCTCTGTCCGACACGATTCCATTAAGGAAACTTGTTGAGGAAAATTCATTGATAGGATGACACATGGCCAATTGAGTAGGGCTGAAATTAAGCACTTACAGCGACAAATAAATATTTTTGTCGGTAAATAATTGCTGATAAAATTTTTACCGACAGAATTTTACAAATGAAAAATTCCGTCGGCAATTTAATGTTAATTTTTTAGTGATTAATTTCAATAAAATTCATTTAATATATTTCACGAAAGCAAATTAATAAACACACTTATGGTTTTCCTCTCACCCTAAGAGTATGTCCGCTTTGTTATATATAAGATATTCAATTTCCACTTCATTAGTGTCAAAGATTTTACAATCTGGGACCTCTTTATGGGTATCAGAAATTAATCTATTGTTCTTTGATCCAGACCACTATGTTTGTAATAGGGAATTACTTTTATAGTTCGTTCTCGTAAATAATTGGGACATATCATTTTTTTTATAATATATATATTAAATTATTAAAAGCGAGTATAGAGTGTATTTGGGTGAGTTCAAATATACCGACCCTCGGCTAAACAAGAAATCCCAAAATACTATCACGAAAACAAGGTGACTGCCTCACACTTGACCACATGTTGGGTAGAGCATTTGAACAAATCCTGGTATTCCGAGATTGAATAGGCAAAAAGCTATAATTGCAGAATATTACACAATCCAATGATGTTTTATTAGATATAATATGAAACAGCCAATTGTTATTAGCATTACTAACATAACAAGTGCCAATTGAAGTTCTAGTACTTCTAGGATAAGTAATAAACTGCCAAAGAAGACTTTTATTCAGTTTTGCACTTCATAGTTTCACACAAAGTTTGAACTTTACTCTTCTTTCTTGGTAAAGAATCGGAAAGCAAATGCTATGCCCAAGATCAACAGTGGTACCAGGAATTGTAGAATTTTAGTAACAGATCCGGTGTCTTCGGATTTATTCACTTGTGGTGGTGGATTGAACTTCCTCCTTGATGGAACAGTGGAACTATCAATCTCGCCAATGTAGTATTTTTCCATCATCTCTCTGGCCGAATCGCTGTGGCCCACATCTTCAAAATCGTCTGTTGCATCCTTCTCTGCAAATTTTATGGTGGAAAGACGACATTATATTATAAGATGGGGTCTTAATTAATAAATGAAGCAGTTCGGGTGCAGAAAATAGTGAGGTCAGTAAAACTGTAGAAGGCAATAAGACGATCTTACCAGTAGCAGCTAGCAAGACCTCATCACCTCCTGGATGATCCTCGAGAAATGGGGTCACATCATACACCTGATACAGTTGTTTGGAGCTTATATGGTAGTTCATGAACTATTTTAATTACAAAGCAAAACAATTTAATAAGGTAAAGTAATCTACAGCAATTTGTATCCTAAACTTGTCAAAGATGTACCACCAACAAATTAGTTCGTGAAGAAAAACATACAGAGAGATTAGACCAAGCTTAGCCAAACAATCTGGCTATTGATTAATGCTGTTTTCGAATATATAGCTATCGTTAGTGGCAAACTAGAGCAATTTATTACATGATGTCAAAGTTTTTTAGTCACATACTTCAATTCATAAATCAAACATTACGTCCCACATGATCATACATACATTCATCGGGTATTCGCAGGATTTTCCCTAAAATCCTTCAGTGAAAAAGTCATAGATGATCCTTACTCGTGTATGGAAATGTATATCTATAAGCTTTCCAGGGTATTCTACAGACAGCAATGGAAATTTTGTCAATCAAGCTTCTCAGCCAATAATTGGTCAACAAATATTATGAATTGCTCAGATTTCCAATAGAATTTTCCCATTTTCTGATTCTCTCACAACACAATACAATACAATACATCCCACAATAAACTTCTACCAATACCCAGTGAAAATTGAAAAAAATAAATATCTAAAATGAATTGTACAGACTCTGAATAGTATGTTACTTCTCTTGTTCTCACCTTTAATGGGACCTATTAAATTTACATCTAGATATCTCTAAACAGTTTCTATACTGAAATCAAAAAGTTCACCAAAATGAATCTTTAGATACAGCTAAATATCATAAGGAAAAAAAGAGAAGCTTTTTGGGCTATGTAAAAAAGACAACACAGGAGACAAATCCATAATATCAAGAAAATATAACAAGTAAATCAAACACCCACTGCCACTGGGTTAGATGAACTAACCTTTCCAGAAATTACAAGCCAACAATCTTCTCTTTTATTGTGCTTCAACACATCTTGAAAATCATGAACTTTGGCCATTTTTTTTTTTTTTTTTTTTAATTTTGGCTATTACAGCTACTGCTCTCACAGAATTGTTAAAAGTCTAGCTCTTACAGCCCATAAGAAACACAAGATTCAAAAAAGTCAAAGAAAGAAACTGATAAATTTTATATAATTTATAATCATAGAGATTCTAGAAAGATCATTAAAAGAGTGTGACTTTACTTACTAACAGGAGACGTAGACACGGAGCCCTTCTCTTTGACCCGTCACCACACCACAAGCCTTAAGCCTAGTTGATGAGTTTTTATTGCAATTTCTTTTACCAAGGTGTCAACAGAACTCTCTTACTATTTTTTCAAATACAATTTTTTTAAGTCGAATCTTTGCTAATAAAATTTGTAAAAGTATAATTTTTGTAGTGAATGAATTTTGAAAAATTTTAGTGGTATTATTATTATAATTATAATTATTATTATTATTATTTTCAACCACTAAAAAGACAGCTGACTCTTGCTCTTAAACGTGGTGCATTAAATTATATTTTCCCACCCAGAAATGTCTTTAAAAAAAAACAGAGAGGGATAGAAGCTTATGGAGATTATTTCTTTATCCAAAATGGCTAAGCAAGCCCACTGGGCCCTTGCTAATTGTTTTTTATTTCTATGATGTGAGATGGAAAATACTTTGAGACTGATTATTTGGTAAGGCCTAGTCCAATAGGTAACTGGAACAGGGTAATTTAGGGTTATTCAAACTCGGGGATGGCAAATCCTTAGGCTTAACCTAGGAATTTTTTAATTTTTTATATCAGTTAATTAGATGAGCTGGATATTAGTATTTATATCATCGTTCCAATAGAAGTAAAATATTTGTATGAATGGGAACCCGTACAGGCCCCTACATGGGAACCCGTACAGGACCTGTAGGGGCCCGATATATTAGGGCCGATGTTGAACGAGTCGGATACGGTATTGACACCTTAGTATCATATCCGACCCGTTGCCATCCCTATTCAAACCCCTATTATTATTGTAAGGGAGAATACCACTTTCTCTTCTAATATTTATAACATTTATCATTTTCCTCATCATGTTTTCATAATACTCCAACACCCCCGAAGTTAAGAAGTGAAACAAATATTTGTATTTTTACTTATTTATTATTGTGATAAATGTTTTACTAAAAAATAAAAATATATAAGTATAAGTATAACACACACAGATATATATATATATATATATATATATATATATATATATATATATATATATATTTTAGGGAGTATATAAGAGGCGTCAATTTAATGTAAATTTTTTAGAAATTTTTTTCATTTGAGGATTGTTAATTAATTCTTGTTAAATAAATATTTTTTTATAATACTTGACATGATGACATGTACATTAGAAATAATATCTAAAATGCTAATTTTTTTCCTTCAAAATTTAATTAACAAGAAAATATTACTTAACAATAATTAAATACAAAAAAAAAAGTGCCTAAAATTAATATATTTTTATACATTATCATATATTCCCTATAAATTTTTTGTTCCAATTTTTAAAATGATTTTAGATAATTCATTTTTGATTGTCATTTTTTTTTGATCTATTAATATATATATATATATATATATATATATATATATATATATTCATAGTTTTATTTTATTTATTTATTATACTATAGAATAAAATTATATAAGAGTTTGCAAGATGCGCTTGGTCATTAATACAACCAGAAAATAAAAAATCCTGAGCTTACATAATTAGAACACTACAAAAGCAGGGTTTCGGAATGTCTTTGAGACTTGAGAGATACCATATACTGAAACTGAAACTATCATTTTCTTCAAATCCTATATTCAAACTCAGCCATTTCAACTTTTTGCCCAACAATTTTATAAGCCAAACAGATCCTGAACTAAGCCACTTGTTACAAAAACCTGAGAGAAAACTCAGCTTGTACCTTTTTCTGATTCTTTTGCTTTTTCCTCCTCAACCCAGATTGCAAACCCTGAAACGAAAGCAAAAGTACATCTTTTTAGAGAACGAAAGCAAAAGTAAATCTTTTTAGATATTTTTTTTTGAATTCTGACTTTGTTGGTTGGGTGTTACTAGAGTCAACCCTAATTATAGTCAACTCTAATTCTGACTTTGTTCAAGTTATATATTGATTTACATAGAGAAGCATTCGTCTATGGCAATTGCCAATGATAAATGCTAAATGAACTTGCATGCAATATCAGTTAGGCCAATCATTTTCCAAGTCTAAACTCATTATTCCAACTCAAACCTCCTTGGTGAAAGCAATTTATATCCACCATACATATACTAATCTCTGTTTATAGATAATCTTATAACACAATGAAGGTCATTGTATAAATCAAAGCAAAATCACACATTGGAGCCTGCATCTGATATTGTCTGCAAAAGGAGGACTTGTTACAGTTAAATTCTCCAGTGTACTTTAGCAATGAAAAGCAAAACAAATAATAGAGGTCCAGATCTGCATCTAATAATTGAAGGGCAATTAGGCTGCTAATGATTTGTCACCTTCCCATTTCTTTGTTAAACAAATAATATATATAACAATGAACTCACAGCATGCGAGGAAATGACAAGAAAAACAGGAAAAAAAGGGCAGAGAATGTTGCTCGGCAAAACAAAATTGAAGGGATTGTAAATAGACATTCTTGATTCAGAAGTACAAAAAATTAAAGTGTTTATAACAGTAAGTCAGCGACTAAAGGTAATAGAATCGTTTAGTTTTGAGAAGTTGACAAGCTGGAAGAAACATAGTTTTCAAGGTTAAACAATTAATTACAAGTCAAAGGAGGGGAAGAAGGAAGCAGGTCGCAGAGGAAACGATCGAAATCGAACTGGTGAACTGAGTGGTGATACTGTGAGAGTGAGAAGAGAAATCAGGGTTGCTGCTGCTGAAGTACTGAGTGCTGCTTTTAGAATTAGGAAAAAAGAATTAGGGTTGCGATTTAGGGAATGACTTAAATAAGGTTCCATATTCGGGTATGTAATCGGGTCCATAATCGGGTATTAATTTCGGGTACAAAATCGGGTATCTAATACGGTTCTGAAATGCGGTTTCGGTTCCGGTTCTATGGTCCGGTTTCGGTTCCGATTATTCTGGAACCGGAACCGGTTACAACCGGTTCCTTGTATTTGAAACCGGAACCGAACCGGTTACAACCGGTTCCGATTCCAAACCCAAATTTCCGGTCCGGTTCCAATCAGTTCCGGGTAGACCCGGAACCGTTGCTCACGGACGTACATGATTTATGGTTGTAAATCTTATTGAATTAGTAAAATATCATATTAGGAACAAATGTTTCGTAAAAAGAAATATCATGTAACATTACACAATATTTTATGAGGGAGAAAAATAAAATAATATAAAATCGGCTAGCCATAGCTTTCCCCCGATTGTCTTGATAAATCATTTGACAAACCAACTCTGTATTCATTATAAACTGAATTGTCTGTCTTGAGAAGTCCCAAGTCTGTAGCTATAAAATTAATAAATAAGAATGACTAAATAGATAATCTCAAAATAAGATAACAATCTAATACTATGAAACTCACAATCTCAGATATAAAAGTGAAAATATTGTAGGCTCTCCTGTGAAGATAAACTTTATTGTCCTGAAAGATGAGAGTAAAATGACCTAGAATGGTCATCAAGTTGATTTAATGCTCGATTGGAGCAAATTAAACCCGAGAATGGTCATTGCAATAGATTTCTCCTGAGGGAGCTGTTAGAATATTTTATTCTAATTATGGGCTTATATTAATTGTGATACGGGTTTTAATATAAAGTGCTAAGATAATTGGTTTTGTAATTGAAACTGTGAAGTCCAATTGTTTGATCTAATAAAGTGGGCTGCAACTTTATATTATTTGATGTGTGGATATTAGAGCGGGCTCTGGATTTGTTATGGGCTTTTGATGGGTGAGCCCATTACACTCCATAAATTTGTGAGCTAAGGTCTCACTCTCACTCCCCTACATAGCTTACTCAATAAGCTGCCTTGATTGATTAATCTCCTCTCTCCCTATTATGAAAATGCATTATTAATGCATTATTAGATGTGATGTGAAGCTTATTTGATAAGCTTCACATCTCATCACCTTTTACAAATATATATAATGCATATGATGTGCTATTGCTTCTGCATGTGAAATTGCCGAGAGCAATTGCAAGAAAATAAACAAGAGAGAGAAAAGTGTGAAAAAGAAAGCATAAGTTTTCATAAGGTTTAATTAAGGCATAAGGAAAGCTTAATTCAGGGAGAGTAAGTTTCTCACCATCAAGAAGTGGGGAGCAGAGGGTGATCTCCTCAGTGCAACAAATCAACAGATCTATCAGAATTTCCGCTGCCGATATGGATTCTAAATCAGGTACGCTCCCTGGATCATCCGATTAATTCATTAAATTGTATTCTAAGCTCTTGTGTTAAAGGTCCTGTTGCAAATAAATTTCTAACATGTGGTATCAGAGCATCAGGAACACAATCTTAGAATTTATGGATTTTTCATAAAGTTGAAGAAAAATCTGTTGAATTTTTCGGATGAATTTATTGAATCCATTTTTAATTTATTGATGGTTGTTATTAATTAATCCAATTTTTAAGCACATAAAGTTTTTGGATTAATTATAAATTCAGATCTGTAGATTTTGGGTTTTATATAAAATTGAAAAAATGGAGAAAATGAGTCTGGATCTAAAAAATAGGGGATGAAGGCATGAAGCAAATTATTGCTTTTATATTTGAAAGTTGAAAAGTCAAAAGGCATGTATTGTTTTTAAAATTCAACAGCAATATAAATTGAAAGATGATAATTGAATTTTGCTGATCAGGGCTGAGTTGACAGCTTCTTGATGAAGCCATCTGTGCGTGCGTTGCACGCGTGAGATAAGCCCGTTTTGGCTAATATCTATCAGGCCTTGTATAATAGCCTATAGGTCCCCTGGATAATAGCATAAAGGCCCCTGCTATTATATTTTTGATCTCTGAACTTTATTTTAATTTCAGTTTTATCCCAAAATTTATAAATAAAGTCATAATTAATTTTGTGTGACAATTTAAGAGATAAATTGTTATCTCATAAAGTTTTATTTATACATGGGTATAAAAATTGTCACTGGTTAGAGAGAATTAATTGTCTCTCATAAAGTAAAATTTCAATGCAATTAATTTATTTGTGATAGAGGTAAATATAAAGAATTAATTTATCTCATAAATTTTGTCACAATATTCAGGAATGTAATTTTATGGACAATTCAGCCCCTTATCTATAAAGTATAAAATTACATTATAAAGGTTATGTTTCAAGATAATATAAGGTGTATCCCGGTGTGAGAATTACTTATGAGTTTAGTGGAACTGCAGCCACCAAAGTGACCTTTTTCACTGAATCTTTTAAGTGATGACGGTCTCGCATGTTTTAGGGATGTTTCTATTTTTGATGTGCAGTCTTCTGTCCAAAGATGTGGATTGTATGTTAAATTTTAGAAATGTTACATATGAGACATATGGTTGGGAATGGACTAGTTTGAGTGGTTTATTCACCCAAAGGTGGTAAACTTACGAGGATTGGATAAGTTTCTGAATCGTCTTATATGAAGAATTTTTAATTACATATTGTATATTCTGCCCAAAGGTGTTTATACAGTGATGTGCTAAAATTCTTGGTATAATACTCTTTTATGACTTGGAGTATTTATTATCTTGTGTTGTGCTTAAAGTAAAGAATTGCATTGTTATTTGTTTTTCAGTCACCTTTTCAGTAAAAGCCTCGCCCTCTTATAGTCCTGGCCAGGACGCTCGTGGCCGTTGGATCAACAGAAGGAACCCGGATGAACGCCAAGTGTCGACTGCAAAAGAGGACTGCCAAATTTAAACAGACGGTTGAGATCAGCGAACTGTGAAGACGCCTTTAACACGGTCGATTCGCTTCCTTTTTGGTGGGAACCTGACGGATGTACGACAAGTGTCAAAACTGGAAAAAAACCTAAAGATGATTTGATGGGCATTTAAACAGACATGACTGTTGCGCGTCTCAAGAGAAGGCATCTGAAAAGAGGTGACGCAACATATTGATTCCGCACCGGGTCCACCCCCAACAGATTCAAATCGGCACACCATCTTTATATAGTTCCCAGCACTAACTCATACACTCGTTGGAACCGAGAACTAGGAGACAGATGTTGATGGTGTTTTCAGGTACTATGACATTTAAAACAGCACGACGAGGATAGAAATGTAAATCCCTGCTTGGGTGAGATCATTAAATCCAACCCGACCACTTTGCAATAAAAGAACAAGCACCTTACGGTTTTAAACCGACCACAACAGATATAGACCGAGCACTTTATGACCGGCAACCGATCACTTGGGTTCAGATAACCGGGCACTATCAAGTCGGCAGAAGCATTCTCAGCATAAAAGACTATCATGGCCGACCTCATGAAGGCCGACCAGACAGGCGAGATATACTCTAGATGACAACACCCTATTCTTGCAGATAAGATAAAACAAATTATCCTACTCTCACAAGGAAATGATTTCTGTACTATTATAAATATGAGCAGAATATGTGTAAGGGGCATCAAAAAATTAGGGATCTGACTCTTCAAGCTCTGACTTGTAGAAAACAAAAAGAGACCCGAAAAGAGTGTTTAAGTAATAAAAGTATCATCCCGTTTGTGTCTGTGGACATAGGTCGGATCCAAATCCACCGAACCACGTTAAATCTCCTTGTTGATTGGTGTGTTTATCTGTTTTTCGCTAAATTTACTTTTGGTCCCCCATAACCAAACAAATTCACTATTGAAGGAGGATTACCTCGGAGGTGATATTCCAATATTACCCTGAGACCAAAATCAGCCGTCAACAGAGCTTATGATCGAGCAACGATTGAGGCTAAAATGAGGTCGTGTTTGTAGGGGTGAGCAACGGTTCCGGGTCTATCCGGAATCGATTGGAACCGGACCGGAAATCCGGGTTTGGAACCGGAACCGGTTGTAACCAGGCCGGTTCCGGTTCTGGTTCCAAATACAAGGAACCGGTTGTAACCGGTTCCGGTTCCGGTTCTAGAATCATCGGAACCGAAACCGGAACCGCATTTCAGAACCGGGGTAGATACCCAATTTTGATATTCGAATTTAATACCCGATTGTGGACCTGATTACATACCCGATTATATACCCGAATTTGGAACCTTATTTAACTCATTCCCTATATCGCAACCCTAATTCTTTTTCCCTAATTCTAAAAGCAACACTCAGCATTTCAGCAGCATCAACCCTAATTCCTTTCCCTAAATCTGAACCAGCACTCAACAACATCTGATTTCTCTTCTCACTCTCAAAGTATCACAGAAGACAGAAGTTTCTCACCACTCACTAGTTCGATTTCGATCGTTTCCGTTACTTCACTTCTCTCTTCCTCTGTGACCTGTTTCCTTCCCAGGTGATTGCATTCTTCCCCTCCTTTTATGTTGCTGCTGTTTGATATTGTGTCTCCTTTCTAGAATCAGAACCTGCTAAGTTTGTGGCAAAGTTGTTTGTTTTAAGTTGTTTTTCAATCAACTTTATGATTAGCTGAAAATGCAATGACCCACCTGTTTTTTTAAGCTGCAAAAAATGGAGAAACTTATGAAATAATTAAGTAAATTTAGAAAGTTGAATGGATTATGATTTTCAAATAATTTAATAATTTAAGTTTGCTAGCAATCAAAAGTATTGCTGAATTGTATTTACTTAAAAGTTGATACAATTCTATCCTCTGTTTTTGTAATTAAGAAACGAAGGATTTCTTCATGTTTCTTCTGTAATATGATGATTTACGAAATTGACATGTTTGATAGCATTATGCAATTTACTATTGTTTTGCCTGTTATATTACTATCATCAGCATATATAAAATAGCTGATTACAAATAAACAACATAATTCAAATGCGGACAGAAAGGCATTGGTAGAACACTTTCAAAATTCAATAAATAATAGTTTAAGACACAAGTTAATTGGGTAATTCGGAACCGGACCGGAACCGAATCGGAACCGAATTGGAACTGAATAATAGGGTACCCTATTTAATTGGGTAGGTTCCGGTTCCACTTAATTAGGAACCGATTTTTTCCGGGTAGGTTCCGGTTCCATGCGGAACCGAAACCGAAACCGATTTTGCTCACCCCTACGTGTCTGTATGTTTTTGGAAGACCCGGTGGGCTAGCTCTGAGCTAATACAGATGGATAGGCAAGCGACCAAGGCAAGGAGATGAGGAAGATTAAGAGAGGACTCCTGATATGGATGGGTAGTCATGAGGTCACAACAAAATCAACATTGGAGTTTCTTGCAAGTTATCCGAAATGGCTATTCACCTGAGCATTTATGGTATCTCCAATGAAAAGAATTGCAAAATCAAAAATGAGAATTCGTGCATAAGACTGTTATAAAGTAATGATCGAAATCAGAAACACTCATGCACGCGAGCGTGTATGGAGCTGCCACCAATATTGGAAATAAAAACTCATACACAATAGCGTGTGTAAAATTGCTCCATATGTAAAGCTAAGATATCGAAAAAGCGAAAGCTTATATACAAGTGAATGATGCCTTTATATAGGAAATGGAGACTTGTACGCAAGAGCGTGTATGAAATTACTCTTTTCGATATTGTGTGCAAAAAGTATTTATGAAAAATTGTTATAATATTATTAACTCGTACATGTAATCTCATTCATTGAAGTGTGAATGTTATTGCAATGTTTCCTTTTTTGTGTTTTGGTTGCATGTACAAAGAGTTGAGAGTGGTTGATGAAGTGTGAAGAACCTCAAAATACATGATGATGTAGTTCAATTTTACCAAAACGTCATGGAAAAGTCGAAGGAATCAAATTTGTGGAAAAGCCAAAGAAACGAAAGCTACGGAGACCATGGAGTATTCTAAAGAAACCGAAAAAAAAATTCTCGTCCGACTTCATCGAAAACTTTTCAGAGAAATTTGACTTCGTCAACAATCATTTGAGTTAAATCTTGTCGGCATCAAAGTAATGAGAAGGGATAGCAATAAAAAAATATGCGGGAGAGTTAGAAGCCCAAACATGTATGGAAATATTATGAGACCAAATCAATTATCTTGGTCACTATAGGCTGTATTATTTTTCCTTCATCCAGGTTTTGTCCCAATTGAGGTTTACTAACAAGGTTTTAACGAGATAAACATGTGATAGCATTAGCTATATAGAAGACAAGTCAATAAGTGTTGTGATTAAACACACAATAATAGAGGTGAATTGAGAGAAAACTCTTCTTATATTCACAAACAAAGAATTACAAAGCTTATAATCCAAGCTTTACAAAAAACTCTCAAACACTTTACTCTCTATACTTTCACTCACGTTTGGGATGATTTACAAGTGATCCAGAGGCTCTCTTTTATACTGTCAAAAACGCATGCACTGTAGCACACGTTTATGACAGTTTGCAATCAAGCTTGCAATCAAGCTTTCGGCGCATGGAATCCAGCAAAGCTTTGGCAACATTTTCAAACTTTTGGTGGCAGTGCTGCATGCAAGCATGCTTTGCTGTCTTCAACAAATCTCCCCCTCGGTGAAGATTTGCTCCAAAATCTGAGCCGACCATCAATCACCCAAATTGGATCCTCAAAAGGATCCTCCACTGGCTGCATCTGTATGACTGCCTACGTACCCTGAGTTGGGATCAAGCCAATCGTAGTTCTCTGAATCTCCCCACTCTGACTATGTGGAGAGTTTTGTCATCCCGGCTATGGTACGACAGATTTCAATCTTCTCCTTCGGTAAAACCTTCTTGAACATATCGGCACCGTTGTCGTCGGTGTGAATTTTCCTGAGTTCTAACAGCCTTGAGCTCAGGACGTCCCGTATCCAGTGATACCTCACATCGATATGTTTTGACCTCGAATGAAATGTGGAATTTATACCGAGATAGATAGCGCTCTGGCTATCGCAGTACAAAATATACTTCTCCTGCTTGAAACCCAATTCTTGGACGAATGTCTTCATCCACAGCAATTCCTTGCAAGCTTCTGTAACTGTAATGAATTCTGCCTCTGTTGTAGAAAGTGCAACACACCTCTGCAACCTCGACTGCCATGCCACAGCTCCTCATGGGAGAGTAATCAGATACCCCGAAGTAGACTTTCGGGTATCCAAATCTCCTGCCATGTCTGAATCCGTGTAGCCTATCAACACTGGCTTGTCACTGTTTACAAAACATAGCCTCATTTTGGATGTGCCTTGAAGATACCGCATGATCCATTTGATAGCATTCCAGTGTTCCCGTCCTGGGTTTGACATAAACCGGCTGACCAATCCAACTGCGTGTGCTAAGTCTGGCCTCGTGCACACCATGGCATACATAAGACTTCCCACTGCTGAGGTGTATGGAACCTGTTTCATTTCGTCCTTCTCTGTCTCAGTAGAAGGACTATGTTGTGTTCTCAATCTAAAGTGGGTAGCAATAGGAGTGCTAACCGCTTTAGCCTTGTCCATCTGGAATCTCTGAAGTACTTTCTCGATGTACTCCTCCTGTGACAAGTATAACCTCCTGGCTTTCCGATCACGATTGATCCTGATGCCAAGAATCTGTTTAGCTGGCCCTAAGTCTTTCATCTCAAAAGACTTACTCAGTTGCTGCTTCAAATTATCAATCATCGATTGATTCCGGCCAACTATTAACATATCATCTACGTATAGCAGTAAGATGATAAAGTCATCGTCAGAAAATTTCTGAACGAAAACACAATGGTCTGAAGTAGTCTTCTTATATCCTTGCTCCCCCATAACTGACTCAAACTTCACGTACCACTGTCTCGGTGCCTGTTTCAAACCGTAGAGGCTTTTCCTGAGTCTACACATATGGTCCTCTTTCCCTCTGACTCTGAAGCCTTCTGGTTGCTCCATGTAAATTTCTTCTTCCAGATCTCCGTGAAGAAATGCGGTCTTGACATCCATCTGCTCAACTTCCAGGTCGAGGCTTGCTGCTAAGCTGAGTACTACCCTAATTGATGACATCTTCACAACTGGAGAGAAGATTTCATCAAAGTTAATGCCTTTCCTCTGATTGAATCCATTGACGACTAGTCTGGCTTTGTATCGGGGTTGTGAAGTGTGCTCCTGTTGCTTCACCCTATACACCCATTTGTTCTTCAAAGCCTGCTTGCCTCTTAGCAATTTCACCAACTCGAAAGTGTGATTGTCATGCAAAGATTTCATCTCATCTTGCATGGCTTCCTCCCACTTTTCTCTGTCTTCTGTTTTCACAGCCTCCTGGTAGCTCTCGGGTTCTCCCCCGTCAGTAAGCAGCACATACTCATATGCAGAGTATTTGGTTGAAGGTCGTCTCTCTCTGTCAGACCTTCTCTGTGGAACTGTTGGTGTAGCTTCTGGTACTGGTGGTTGATCATGATCATCATCTCTGGGAGCTTCATCACCTGTACCCTCATGTCTGGGAACCTCATCTTCAACTCGTACTGGCACCAGTGTATGAGGTTCTGGATTCACATTTCTGTATTGCTGGGGCATTGTCTTCATATCCTTCCAGATATCTTCTATGGTCTGGTCTTCAACAAAGACAACATCTCGGCTTCTGACAATCTTCTTCTCCACTGGATCATACAGTTTGTAGCCGAAATCATCCTGACCATAGCCAATAAAGACACACTGTCGCGTCTTTGCATCAAGCTTGGATCTCTCATCCTTTGGGATGTGTACAAATACTTTGCACCCAAAGACATGCAAGTGCTCGTTTGACACTTCTTTACCTGTCCAGGCTTGGTTAGGAATATTACCTTTCAGTACGACCGCTGGGGACATGTTCAAAACATGTACTGCTGTGTTGAGTGCCTCCCCCCAAAATTTCTTCGGCAGCTTGGCTTGTGATAGCAAGCTTCTGACTCTTTCGCACAAGGTTCTGTTCATCCTCTCAGCTAGGCCATTCAGCTGAGGTGTCTTCGGAGGTGTCGTTTGATGTCGGATTCCTTGCATCTTGCAGTACTGATCAAACGGACCTCTGTATTCTCCACCGTTGTCTGTTCTGATGCATTTAAGTTTCTTATCGGTTTCTCTCTCCACCAGGGCGTGAAACTCCTTGAACACTCCAAGCACTTGGTCTTTTCTCTTCAAGGTGTATGCCCAGATCTTCCTTGAATGATCATCAATGAATGTCACATAATACAGTGACCGACCAAGTGTTCGTGTCTGCATCGGACCGCATACATCTGAATATATGAGATCTAGTACCTCCGGTTTCCGTTGAGGCGGGGAGCTCTGGAAGGATACTCTGTTCTGCTTTCCAGCCATGCAGTGTTCACACTTCCGTAAGTGTGAGTTCTTCAATTTGGGAAGAACATTTCGCCTGCGTAGTATCTCCATCCCTGTTTGGCTCATGTGACCGAGCTTTTTATGCCATAGCTCGGCTGCCTCATTGCTGTTGACTGTATTTATGCTACTATTTGAAAGCTTAGCATGCATTAAATACAAAGTTGAATCTTTCTTACCTCGTGCCACGACCATTGATCCTTTAGTGAGCTTCCAGCATGTGTCACTAAAGGTGCTGCAGAAACCTTCATCATCCAGCTTGCCTGTTGAGATCAGGTTTAACCGGATGTCTGGGATGTGCTTGACTCCCTTCAACACTAGCCTTGTGTCGTTGTCTGTTTCAAGGCAGATGTCTCCAATACCGACGGCTTTGGACTGTCCGTCATTCCCCATCCTTACAGCACCGTAGTCTCCTGGTGTGTAAGATGAAAAGAAGTCTCTGCGAGATGTGGCGTGTATGGAGGCGCCACTATCTATCACCCAACTGGTCTCGTGGCTGGTAAGATTCACAACAGCTTCTTCATACATTATGCAAAATTCTTTGGAGGTTTTCTCGGTGGTAGTAGCAACTCTTTCTTGATTAGAGTCACCATCTCTCCTGGACTGCTCGTTCTTCAACTTGTAACAGTCCCTCTTTATATGGCCTTTCTTTTTACAATGATAGCACTCAATATCTTTAGTTCTTGATTTCCCCCGGTTCTTGTCTGATTTACCTGGGCCTCGGGTTTTACTCCTCCCCCTTCTGGTGTTCTTTTCTGTCACTAGAGCTTCTAAGGTTGAGGCTGATGCTGACTCCTGCATTCTCGTCCTCTTTTCTTCCTCGAAGATCCTGGTCTTTGCCATCTCCATAGTGACTTTCCCATCTGCGGCTGAATTGATCACCGTAGATCTGAACGTTTCCCAAGATTCTGGTAACGTATTAAGAAGTATTAAGCCATTTACCTCATCTCCGAAGTCTATGCCCAATCCAGACAATTCCTTCATGGTTCCGAGGAAATCGTTGATATGGTCTGCCGCAGCTGTACCTTCCTGATATTTCAAACCCATCATCTTCTTGATGTAGTACAACTTGTTGTTGCCAGTCTTTGCTCGGAAAAGCTCCTCCAGCTTTCTCCATAAAACACGTGCATTTGTCTCTTCACTGACATGGTTCACGATACTGTCGTCGATCCACTGACGAATAGTACTGCATGTTTTCTGGTGAAGATTAGCCCATTTCTCATCGGTCATTCCTTCTGGTTTCTCCTCCAGAAATACCGATCTGTCATAGTCCTTCACATACAGAAGGTCTTTCATCCTTCCTCTCCATGTGAAATAGTTTGTACTGGTTAACAAAATCATTTTTCCGTTGCCCCCATCCATCATAAAAATTCTAAGTAAAATTTCAAAAAACGGACCTCACCGTTGCGTCCGGAATGGTCGAAAATGGTGGAAATGACACTTCGTTTGTCAAAATCCGACACAGGGACCAAATTACAAATTCAAGAAATTACAGGGGTCAATGTGCAATTTCCGAAAGTTCAGGGGCCAAAAAGCAATTACGGAAAAGTTCAGGGACTAAATTGCAATTTCCAAATAGTTAAGGAACTAAATTGAAATTTTTTGAAAGTATAGGGGCTAAATTGTAATTTCCAGAAAGTTCAGGGACCTATCTGAAATTTACCAGACACCGCTGACGTGGCAGGCTGACGTGGCAACTGAGCTGACGTGGCTGCTGACTGGCTGCCACGTGTCTGCTGACTATGTTGCTGACGTGTTCTGCTGACTGGGCTGCTGACTGTGCAAAGTCTGCTGACGTGGCGCTGACTGTGCGCTGACTCAGCGCTGACGTGGCGCCTACGTGTCTCGTCTTCTTCCTTGGTCTGCGCGTGAAGCGCGTGACTGCGACTGGGGCGTGTGGAGAAGCTTCTGTCCGGCACGTGCGGCTTCCTCCGAGCTCCGTTTGATCGCCGAGAAATACCACCGTGCTCGTCTCACCGTGAAACGTCTGATGGTATGCTCAAAATTGATTTTCGACAACTTTCGTCGGAACCGACTTTCCAAACCGAACCTCTGATCCTGAGTTTCGGGATCCCTCCGAGTAACCTTAGCTCTGATACCACTTGTTGTGATTAAACACACAATAATAGAGGTGAATTGAGAGAAAACTCTTCTTATATTCACAAACAAAGAATTACAAAGCTTATAATCCAAGCTTTACAAAAAAACTCTCAAACACTTTACTCTCTATACTTTCACTCACGTTTGGGATGATTTACAAGTGATCCAGAGGCTCTCTTTTATACTGTCAAAAACGCGTGCACTGTAGCACACGTTTTTGACAGTTTGCAATCAAGCTTTCGGCGCATGGAATCCAGCAAAGCTTTGGCAACATTTTCAAACTTTTGGTGGCAGTCTGCATGCAAGCATACTTTGCTGTCTTCAACAATAAGCAAATGAAGATGAAGAAGTTCAACCAGAGAAGAAGTGAAGAACATAAATAATTCAAGCAACAGATTGAAGATCGAAGATCTCCAAATGAATTAGAATTGATGAAAGAAAACTGCTCGGACAAACTCCCAAGTTAGAACGCCATCAAGGACTTTGATGAATCAAATGGTGGAGAATGTAACATGTTGTGTTTACTATTAGACATATTTACAACCAGCTGCACATATTTTCCACAGACTATATATCTTACCGCAAGATTCAGAGTAGTTGCTACAAGCCAATTTTACCGCAAGCCATATTTGTGGCAAAGTTACCTTTGCAATAAAGCCCATTGACCACTATATCAAGTTACCTTTACCGCAAGCCATATTTGGACCACTATATCAAGTTTGTTTAGGGTCATTAATAAAGCACATGACTACTTGTACTGGAGTATTTTTTACCACAGAGTCAATCTCCAATTATTTCTAAAGTTTATGAAGGATATGACAATCCAAGCATTATGCACGTTTCTTATACAGCTTGTGTAATATATTTAAAATCTCTTTTCTTAGATTTGACGCTTATATACTGATATAGATGTTCTTGGTATTCCTAGAACATGCCAAGGATCTCTAATCATGATATGTGTGTGAATACTCAAAGAAATTGCAGAAAAACTTACAATGATCGGATTGATGAATGTATGAAGTTCAAAACTTTTGATATTTGAGAAGAGCTCCCAGACTTTCTTTGTGTTCCAAACTCAAGGGATTAGTTTCCCAAACACCTTGTATGACTCCTTGAAGTGCTAGCTCACTTGAAATTTTGAAGTAAAATTTCTAAAGGAGAGAGAGAAGCTCTCGGTTTTTGCAAGAGAAGGGAGAGAGAATTTTTGATTTTGTGTTGTGTATTTGATTTTCAAAAAATCAATTACATTTTACCAAAATCAAGTTTGGTATATATCATTCCAAAATGACAAAGTGTATTCTACAAGTTACTAATAAATCCACCACAAACTTCTATCACCAAAAATATGACTAAAGTTGACTAATGATGTAAGTTGGTGGGCCCCACTTCAAATTCAAAATTCAAGTGGGCCCGTTTAATACACTTCGGGCTTGGGTTCGTTTAATTCCGAATTAACGAATTTTTCGTTGCGACATTATTATTAAAGTCGCTTAAGCCCGAATTAAAATCCAATTTTAATTCCACATTGAAATCTAATTTCAATTAATATATAGAATATATTATTTAATCGATTAATTTCAGATTAATCGTTCTACCTCTTCTATCGAATTTTATCCCAGATAAATTCTTGCCGTAATTAATCCCAGATTAATTTTCTCTCTCTTATAATTAATCCTAGATTAATTCTGTTCGAGTCAAACGTCATCGGTGAATCTTTGGGAAGCGACCCATGAGATTCCTGGATATGTTGGCAGTAAATCCGGTCGTCGGACTATCCGAACACGTGCGTACCCCGTACCACATTCTTACCGAATTACAAGACATGGTTGGCTTCTAGCAAAGCACCGTGCCTACCCAATTCTCCATCAATATTCTTTTAAGGACTACATAATCTTTATCAAGCGTAGTATACTAAGTATTGCATATTACGATCCAGTATCGGATGTCACATGCTAGGCCTGAGGCTGGAATAGTGTCTGCCCCGTACGAAGCATATATCAGATCACTAGCAACGAGTCTCTTTAATTGGATAATCATGACCTTGTCATATTATCCCGATAGTTGCAACATATTAGAGTACCAGTTATGTATCCATGTGTGATCATCATCTCCATATGACTGAAGTGATAATTCCATCTTGATATCACACCCAATACACTACGATTCTCAATAAACCCAGAAGAGGCGTACACAGAACCTGTTAAAGTCCCGGACGACCACAACCAAAGCGTACTGATTGTCGCAAGTATTACCGATGCTAGTCTCAATTTAAGACCAAACACACCTACCCTGATTCGGATTCCCATAGACACAAGTCATACTACCAATGAGATTCCGAAGGGTCTATCCAGAGCGATGTTGGTTTTGTACCATCGGTAAACAGAACCTCCTATTACACTTGCATAGGTATCCAATACCCAAATATATGAGAACTATACCGTTACACTTCCATAACGCGCATAAGTGTAATACTAGCCTATTCCGCATTATCGATTTCCAGTCTCGATAATACTACGACTAGAGATATTTAATGATTAAACCTTTCGTGGATTGATACTATCTCATATCTTATTAATCTGAAACTAATCATAAGGACTTTTATCATTTATATATTCAAGTAATCTAATTACAAAATGATAAAATAGAAATTTCCATTGTCACATAGTTAATTTGTACAAAAACCACAATGTCTTTTACAAATAGTGATGCTATGGGTCATAATTGTCCAAAAATCTCCCACTTGGCCAATATCCAATCACTTAAGTATCTAACACCTGAACTATGTACATGTCACTCAAACATTTACTGAGAAATAGCCTTTATCAGCGGATCTGCAATGTTGTCATCTGATGCGACCTTCTCGACCTTCACATCGCCACGATGTATGATCTCACGAATCAGATGAAAACGTCGAAGTACATGCTTGGATCGTTGATGAGACCGCAGTTTCTTAGCCTGCGCTATAGTCCCGTTATTGTCACAATACAAAGGAACGGGCTCAGCTGCTAACGGAACTACTCCTAATCTAATTAGGAATTTACGGATCCAAACTGCCTCTTTTGCTGCCTCAGCTGCAACGATATATTCCGCTTCTATTGTTGAATCAGCAACAGTCTCTTGCTTGGAAGATTTTCAGCTCACTGCTCCATTGTTCAAACAAAATATATACCCGGATTGTGACTTATAGTCGTCTTTATCGGTTTGGAAACTTGCATCGGTAAACCCAGTTACCTCAAGTTCTTCATCTCTATAGATTAAGAAAGCATCATTAGTTCGTCTAAGATACTTAAGGATGCTCTTAACCGCAACCCAGTGACTATCACCTGGATCGGTCTGATAGCGACTACACATACTCAAAGCATACGAGACATTAGGTCACGTACATATCATGGCATACATGATCAATTCGACTGTAGAAGAGAATGAGATCCGACTCATGTTGTTTCTTTCATCTTGAGTTTTAGGACACATGTCCTTAGATAGAGAGACGTCATGTAACACTGGCAACAGTCCCATCTTAGACTGATCCATATTGAATCTCTTCAACACTTTGTCAATATACGAGCTCTGGGAGAGTCCAAACAGCTTTCTAGATCTATCCCGGTAGATCTGTATTCCCAGAATACAAGCTGCTTCTCCCAGATCTTTCATGGAGAATTTCAATGAAAGCCAAGCTTTCACCGATTGTAGCATGGGAATGTCATTGCCAATAAGCAATACATCATCTACGTAAAGGACAATGAATGTCAGTGCGCTCCCACTAACCTTCTTATATACACAAGGATCATCTTCGTTTTGAATGAAATCATATTCTTTTATGATCTCATCAAAATGTTGGTTCCAAGAACGCGATGCTTGCTTCAATCCATAAATGGATCGATTTAACTTGCAAACCTTGTTTGCATGTTTTGGTACGATAAAACCATCAGGCTGTTGTATATAAACATCCTCCAAAAGGTTTTCGTTAAGGAAAGTGGTTTTGACGTCCATCTGCCATATTTCATAATCGAAATATGCAGCAATAACAAGCATTATCCGAATGGATTTAATCATGGAAACATGTGAAAAAGTTTCTTCATAATCGACACCATGTCGTTGACGATACCCTTTTCGCTACAAGCGTAGCTTTGTACATTTGTATGTTGCCATCCATGTCAGTCTTCTTCTTGAAGACCCATTTGCAACCAATAGGCTTTACGCCTTTTGGTGCATCAACCAGTGTCCAAACTTGGTTGGTATACATGGAATCCATTTCGGACTTTATGACATCTTGCCATAAAACGGAGTCGATACCTTGTATCGCTTCCTCATACGTAGCCGGTTCATTATCCTCAATAAGATTAATATCTACGTGAGGTGAGATCAGAAACCCATACCTCTCAGGTTATTTTCTAACTCTCTCCGATCTACACGGTATTAGAAGATTGTGGTACAGTTTCATCCCTGATGAACTGTTCGTGTTCCGTTAAGGAATCAGTGCCAGGAACAGTATCACTCTAATTTTCATCGAGTTATACTTTTCTCTCACTTACCACTGCATTTAGGAATTTCTTTTCAAGAAAAACCGCATGTAGAGTAACAAATACCTTATTCTATTGTGGGTGGTAGAAGTAATATCCTTTGGTTTCCCTATGATAACCTACAAATATGCACTTATCCGATTTGGGTTCAAGTTTGGTATCATCCAAATGTTAAACGTATGCCCAACATCCCCAAATCTTCAGGAATGAGAAACCCGATTTCTTTCATGTCCATATTTCATATGGAGTCTGTTCAACAGAATTTGATGGAACCTTATTCAAAATAAGTATTGCACTGTTCAATGCATACCCCCAGAAGGAAATTGGTAGCTCAGTGCGACTCATCATAGACCTTACTGTAGACAACAGAAATCGGCGATGCTGTCCCAGGCTCGCGGCCCGGTTGGGAGTACGGAGTAGCCCACGGGGGAACTAAACCAGAGAAATAACATGGAGTCGCCACCCGGTGTGAACCGGGAAAATGATTTAAGGCCGCACTCACCCCTCGCAATGGAAGACCTCAAACCGTTGGGTTCAAAATGGTCCCTTACTTATGCCACTTGTAATGAAATAATTTATGCAATAACTTAACCGAATCTACGCAACATATATATTCAAAAATAACCTATATCTAGTTCGCATTCATAAAAGTAAATCCTATATCTAAGTTTGCATGCTTTAAAAGTAAGTCATTATAACAGCAAGCATACAATATCACACAATGAACATGTTGAATTATCAAACACAAAGAATAAATAACATCCTAAACATAAACGTAAATTAAATTACTATTGCAAAAGAAAAATAACTAAATCATGCATAAAGAAATATCATAATCATGCTTAAAAATAAATAACATATTAGACTAAATCATGCTTAAAATGCAAGGTTGGATGAAATGAAACATGTGAATCTCTCAAGTGGTACGTGGCATTGTATCCCGAGTGCAAACCGCAATACCGTCCATTCGGATTCGGCTACGGAATTTACGTCTGGGTTTCCATCCGATATACCATAAGAGAGAACACATATTCCGTTTATCCGGAAATCATATCATGCACCAATCCACAATACTCATATGAAATAAAGTAGTAAAATAAATGAAAATAAAGGATAATAAATGAAGAAGGTACCCTAAACGGTTGTCGGAAGGGTTGATGCTCCGCAACTCTTCCGGTTCACTGGTTCAACATTTTCCTTCGCTGTTTCGCTGTTTGGGCTGCTATTTTTTACTCTGTTTTGCTGCTATTTTCACTGGTCAGGGGCTGTTTTCGGTGGTCAGGGGCTGTGTTTCAGGGGCTATTTTTGGTGGTCAGGGGATTTGTTTCAGGGGCTGTTTCTGTGTTTTATGGGCTATTTCAGGGGTATTTTCGGTGGTTACAGGGGCTATCTCTGGGGTTATTTCAGGGGTATTTTCGGTGGTTACAGGGGTTATCTCAGGGGTTGTTTCAGTGGTTGTTTCAGGGGTATTTTCAGGGGACTATTTTGTTTGTTAATTGATGAGTGGTATTTATATCACTATTTCCCACTCATTTAACCTAATATTTTGTATAGTTTCTTGAGTTTTATGAACGTTTTGATGTGTTTTGTGTTATTTTGCAGATAAATATAGTTTCAGGACATTCTGGAGGTGTTTTGGGGCAAAATGGACAAAATTGGACAAAAAGGGCAAAATCGTCATTTCAGCGTCGCGACGCTGAAGCCTTGCGCGTCGCGACGCCCAGTGTGCGCCGAATCTGCTAACATGCGCCTGGTCAACAAATCAGAATTTGAGAAGTTTGACTTTGCTAACATGCGCCGTGCCACGTGTCACCATCACAACGGAGATGCTAAAATGCGCCTTGCCACGTGTCAACATCCTACGGTGCCGACAGTCATCATCGCCACGTGTGCCACGTGTCATCCTACGTGTCGCCACATCATCCGGTCAACCGAGTCAACGATCCATGTGTCATGCCACATCATCAGCCACGTCAGCAAGTCAACCGAGTCAACATGCCACGTCACCATCAGCCAATCACAGCGTGACACGTGTCAACATCTCATTCGTCCGACGGCCGCCGCCCCACGTGTCGCCACGTCGCCTTCCACATCATCAAAGTGACGCAAGCAATGACGTCATGAACAGTTGACACGTCAGCGTGACGCAAGCAATGACGTCATGAACAGTGCCACGTCATCGGATAAGATTCTGAGCCGACCAACCAGCGCGTGACATGTGTCGAACTGTACCCAGCGGCGCGACGCTAGTGCAATTTGGGCGTCGCGACGCTGGAGCCTTATCCGTGCCTATAAATTGAACTCGAAATTTCAGTTTTCATTGTACCTTTCTCTCTCTTTTCTTAGTTCTAAATTGAGAGCTTCTCTCTCTAGAATATTTTAGTTTAAGTTTTGTAAATATTTTTAATTACTTTTTAATAGTAATAGTAATTTTACTTTCTTACTTCTTACAATTTTTACTATTTACTATATGTAGGTAACTTTTCACCGCTAAGGTAAAAAGGTAATTCTTTTACTATTGCTATTTAGATTAATCTCCCTAAAAATAATATATTTACTAATTAAACCTGACTAAAAAAGGATACCGCCAGATTGGTCGGTTGGTAATAAAATTCTTATTCCGCCTTTATGGCTGGTTATTTTGGTTCCGCCTTTATGGCTGGTTATTTTGGTTCCGCCTTTATGGCTGGTTAATTATAATCTCAAGTTTATATATTATTTTTATGGGAGATATCTAAATAGTAAATAGTAGAAGTAACTCCTTTTACCTTAGCATTTTATTTTATTTTACTTTTCAGCTTTTATTTTATGTCTTTTACTCTTATGTCTTTTCTAGTCCTAGTTATGTGTTAGTTATTTAGGGGTTGTGATGATTTTTAATATTACCAGTTTATAAGGATTATTTTATAGTTTATGTAATTTAAAGGTTTACTTATTAAGTTTTAAACTTAATGCTTCTTGTTGTCTGATCACCAATAAGATTGATTAGGTAAATCTAAAATGAACTAGACATATGGATTTTAGGTTTCAGCCTTAGACTTAATAACCCACGATCTTCCTTGAGGATAGATAACCCTTTAATAGATTTCCTTACAGGATAGGAATATACCTGTCGGGCGGGGGTAGCCATAATTGGAACTTAAGCTTAATGATCCAGATAATTTGGTTGACATAGACATATGGTTCAATTGGGTTAAACTGGGTATTTGCGTCTGACCATCGACAGAGGCTTTTGCATAATTTAGAGTTCCAAGTTAGTAAACTGATTTATTACACAAACATAAAATAATCACTTCATCTTTTAAATGATATTAAAATGATTCACAACCCTAGATCTTTTGTTATTTTCCTTAGTATTTTCTTTTATCTTTTTATTTATTTATTTAGCAACGCCACATTTAACCAATCAATCAAACAATCTCTCTCTTCTCCATTTAATTAGATATTTGTAATTAAATAGATTCAACAATTAATAACAACAGTAGGAATTAAGTCCTCGTGGGATCGATATATTTATACTACTTGAATGATACGTGCGCTTGCGTTATACGTGTGTGTTTACGTCGGTCAAGTTTTTGGCGTCGTTGCCGGGGACTTATTTTTCTTGAGTTGTTAATTTTGAAACTATCTAATTTACTTATATCTAATTTTCTTTCTTTTATTTTGTAATTTTTATTTCTTTTGTTTTCAGGTGATTAAAAAATGGAACACTACTGGGAGATTGAAAGATTACAAGCTTTACAAGAAGATACACCCCAAATCTGGGAGCAACAGTCCAGTTTTCTGAGGCCTGTTGTTCAGCCCAACAAATATCACTGGATGCCAGAATCAAGCAATACCACATTTGCTCAACAAAATGAAATGGGGAGATGTGTAATTTGTGATGGTAACCACCCTAGCGATCAATGTATTTACCTTTCAGAGTGGCAGAATTTTTGGAATCAACCAAGGTACGAAGAATCATCACATTTTCCATCTTATCCACCATCTTCCTTCGATTCTTATCAAGAACTAGAACCATCCGAGGAAGATCAATTGATTCACATGTTCAAAGAACAAGAAGCTCGATTTGATGCACAAATTCAGAGTAACGCAGGATCCATACAGAAAATGACAGATCAGATCAGACAATTAATAGAAAACCAGAGCTATATACCTCAAGAATCATTTTCAGATGAAGCCTCAGAGTACCAAACATTTCACAATGACACCTTAACAGAAAAGAAGGCTGAGCAGTATCAACAACCAGAGGTATCAGTTCAGGAACCCGAACCGGCAAAGTCTCGATTTGATTTCTATTATTCAGATTCTGACGAGGATGAAACTGAGCTGTTTGTGCCAACTGCATCGAAAATTGAGGATGGAATTCTATATCCTCAAAACGAAGATCTTGGAGATTCCATTGCACAAATGTTTGATGAAGATCTACCTGAGCCAATCATTTCACCCAGATCAGAGGATGAAGACCTAAAATCTGACATTTCTTTTCATCCTCAGGTTGACAATTTTGAAACATGTATTTCACAGATGACAGATGAAGAGTTGAATGCAGAAATTTTCAAATACATCTGTGAAGAAAAGGTGGAGCAAGAAGCAGAGCAAATAGAGGAGCAAATGTCTGACCTTATTAAAGATACAGAGCATTCAGGAAAAACATCGCTGTTTTGGGGAGTACAAACCAAAGAAATCAACCAGAAGCTTGACAGAATGGAGTTTCCATTCCAAGTCAAGCACCATACGAGACCTCCTGACTTTCTTTCTTTCTTTGCAGGAACTACTGGAGCAGCAAAGATCAAAAAGGTGGCACGAGCACTGAATGAGACAAAATTCTTTTTGCCACTTTACCGTTGGAAGAGACCCTTCAAAAGCAACGCTCACGGAATTGTCTTTAATAGGACATCCAAAACGACACTAAAACCTCCTTAACAGATGAATTTCAGTCACGTCTGGCTGAAGACGAAAAATTTAGCGCTAGCAGGGAGGCAACCCATGCAATTTGTTGTAATTTATTTTTGTGTTTGAACTTTTTAATTTTGTGTGTGAGTTTTGCAGGAAAAATTAAAATGGAATTTATCAGGACAAAGCAAGCCAGTACAAGCGGGATTTTCACAAAATAAAAATTTGACAAAATCACGAAGATACAAAGTTGATCCAGAAAAGACAGCCGAGTAAGAAGTCAGCTTTTGGGACGCGTCCCTATGGATTTATCTGTCGCAAGACATGGTTTTGCCAAAAAAAAAAAAAAAAAATCCTAGCCCTAAAGAACTGAGTGTCGCGACGCTAGGCAATTTTCGGCGTCGCGACACGTGATCGAAATCAGAGACATAAACAGAGGTGCCACAGATCTCATTTTTATTCCTTCTTCTTCCTCAAACACCACGAAACCAGAACCCACCACGCACGATCCAGCCGCACCAACAACCACCATCAAACCAAGATCCACCCCTTGCCGTGACCGAAAACCACAAGCCACCACCGAGAGCCACAGCCGAGATCTACCAGAAACCGGAAACCCACCTTTGCCGAGCCAGCCAAGATCTGCCGAGAACACCCACAACCGAGATCCATGGCCAAGCTTCCAATCGTCTAATCATTACCGTGAACCTCACCACCGAAAGACAACCAAACCAGCAACCCCATAGCCGAGAATCATCACAGTCACCACTCACCAAACACCAAGATCTGCCGTGAGCCATCCTTGCCAAACCGAAATCTATCACTACCGCCGAGTTCAACCACCGCGAGCCCTTCCTTTGCCGAGTCAAAAACCGTCCACCACCTCGCCTGGACTGAACCGGAGCCGTGACTCAACAACCAAGACACCACCAAACCGAGACCAAACCATCACTGCCGAGCCTAGCCGAGCCACTGCCTTGACTGCCAGAGCCGACCTTCACCATCGACGGTTTCGACCAACCTTGCCGTGACCGAGCCCTTCCTTCGCCGAGTCAAAACCGAGCCAGATCTGCCGTGAACATCAAACCGAGAGACAAGCAACACACCGAGATCCACCAGCCGAGACATAACCAAAACAGAACCAAGACATCACAGAACCGAACCAGAAGCCACCCACTGCCAACCGAGCAAACCCACGATCAAAACCATCCATGATCAAATCTGATTTGTGTGGATAATTTGTGTGGTTAATTTTGATAAAAATTGGATGTTACAGGTTTTGAAATTTTGGCAGTAAATGGGATAATCGAAAATTGAATGAGTTTGTGGTTGATTTTGTTGAAATTGGAGGATTGTGAATTTGGAATTTTGGCAGTGAATAACTGGCTGAATTCTGAGTTTAGAATTGCCAAATCGATGGAATTTTGTAGAATTGGGGGCGAAGTTTGACATTGTGGTGATTTTTGAAGTGTTAGTTTTAGGATGAATTTGGGGAAATTTTGAGTTTTTAGAGGAGACTCTGTCGAAATTTTCACTAAAAAATGGTCAATTATCGATCGTGGTAAAAAACGTAAATTGGACATAAATTTTTCCTTATGGTAATTTTTCCTGTAAAATTTCAGCTGACCATGTATTATCTTCTAATCTCTTTTGTGTATACATAGTGTGAACTTTTTAATTTTGTGTGTTATTTTTGTAGGAAAAGCACAAACGGAGCATTTTAATACAGAAGGAACTGTGTTTAGCAATTAAAGATGAGAAACAATTCATTAACGATGGCTGAATAAGAATTAAGTCTTGAGACACATCCTAATGAATTTATACTACGCGAGTGGCGTATTGCATACACAATTCCGTTGCCTTAATTATTGCTTTAATTCGCTTTTCTTTTGTTATTATCTTTATTTTCGTAGACAGGATCCAGACTTTTTAACCTTTCACGATTTCTTTTGTTGTTTAGCTAACAATCGTACTCTGGAAGATACTTGTGCTATTTTATTCACCCTTTTCAGGTACTATAAATTCAGCCCGTCATTGCACTTTTGAAGGCATCCTGATTTGAAAAAGAAATACATAAAAAATGGAAGCCACTTCAAGAAGACGAGTTGAGAACATCTGTGTGTTTTGCGGTAGTATTGTTGGTACTAAACCACAATACATAGAAGCAGCACAGGAATTGGGTCGAGTCTTAGCAGCAAGGAATATGCACCTAATATATGGCGGAGGAAATCTCGGACTTATGGGGATTGTTTCAAAGGCCGTACAGGAAGGAGGCAGTCACGTTTTGGGAATTGTCCCAAAACCCTTGGCAGAGGCAAATCTTATTGGATCATCAAACGGAGAAGAACTAATTGTGCTAGGTATGTCTGAACGACTGGTAGAAATGATTAACCGTTCTGATGCTTTTATTGCTTTGCCAGGTGGCTTGGGCACATTGGAGGAAATATTTGGGCTGTACAACGTTGATGGGTTTTACGATTTTCTTTGTGTGTTTCTGGATGATGCTCGAAGAAATTGGTTCGTGTCAAAACCTATGAAAGAACTCCTCTTTACTGCCAGAACTGCACCGGATCTAATTGATCAACTCGTAGCCTTTGAACCACAAGTTGACCCTATCATTTCAAAGATAAAATGGTCCGATGACGATCGTGGTAAGAGGCGTAGAATTAATCTGGATCTTAACCTTTAATTTCCTGTAGAATTTCAACTAATCAGGTACGATTTTCTAAACTCTTCTTCTACTTTTTAAGACATTGGGGACAATGTCTCATTTAGGTTTGGGGGTGAGGTATAGTTAATAGTACTTGTTTATATTGTGTTTTTATTTTTAGTCCAAATTTTTTCGAAAAATACAAAAAAATTGAAAAATTTTCAAAAATTACAAAAATATTTTGCATTTTTGTGTTTTTATGTTTTGACTAAAAGGTGAATTGGTAAAAGATAGCCGAGTAAGGAGTTTCCACTCCTGAGACGTATTTCAAACCATTTAATTCAAAACAAGTTAATTTTTGTTTATTTCATTTTGAATTATTTAATTTGTGAATTCTCCATAATATTGACTAAAATGAATCTTCATATGCTCATTTGACAGGTATTATCAACATGCATAGTAACATACAGACATAAGCTGTAATTGAAAAGTTTGTAATATTCTGTGCTCTAGTTTAATTGGAGGAAGCATCTATAAATAGTGATAGAATAAAAAAAAAAAAAAGAGATCCGGGTTATTAAGTCTGTAAGGGTGTTTTAACACCTAGTGCCCTAAAACCAACTGGTTTGGGAGTCACTGGCCCAAAGCTCGTTACATGGATCGAAGATGCTGCAAAAATATATATATCTGAAGTCTGGGTAATTAAGTCCGTAGGGGTGTCTTAACACCTGATGCCCTAAAGCCAACTGGTTTGGGAGTCACCGACCTAAAGCTCGCTACATAGGTAGAAGGTATTGTATATAAATAAAAAGTCAAAATTCAGAAAAATCAAAGAAAAGATCAGAAAAATCAGAAAAATTATTCCATTGCTACAAAAAGGTGTGAAATCTAATAGAACTTTAGGACAAAAATATTACTCTCTTATCAACTGCACTTATGACTGTTGTGGGCAAAAATGAGTTGTTTAATATTTTGTTGACTGTGTAAATGAAGAATGGTAAAAATAATCGGAGAATTTACTTATTTAGTAATTTAGAATGAAACAAAACAACTAGTAACTTGGAGTATAGGTTTCATCTGATTAGTCACTATTTTCTTTATTCTCTTTTCTCTTGTCTTTTTGCTTTTGTGTGCATTAGTTTCACTATCTTTTTACTTTTGTAAAATGTTTGTGGGTATCATTACTGTAAACCCTCACGAGACTACAACTCGTCCACTAGGGACACCTAGGGGTTTAAAGGCTTGTTGCATATGCTAAATGCAATCGTGATCCCTACGAAAGTGGCTTAGTTAAATGTTATTTTTATGTTATTTTATTTTATATTTTGCTAGAGGACTAGCAAAATGTTAGGTTTGGGGGTGTGATGAGTGGTATTTATATCACTATTTCCCACTCATTTAACCTAATATTTTGTATAGTTTCTTGAGTTTTATGAACGTTTTGATGTGTTTGTGTTATTTTGCAGATAAATATAGTTTCAGGACATTCTGGAGGTGTTTTGGGGCAAAATGGACAAAATTGGACAAAAAGGGCAAAATCGTCATTTCAGCGTCGCGACGCTGAAGCCTTGCGCGTCGCGACGCCCAGTGTGCGCCGAATCTGCTAACATGCGCCTGGTCAAAAATCAGAATTTGAGAAGTTTGACTTTGCTAACATGCGCCGTGCCACGTGTCACCATCACAACGGAGATGCTAAAATGCGCCTTGCCACGTGTCAACATCCTACGGTGCCGACAGTCATCATCGCCACGTGTGCCACGTGTCATCCTACGTGTCGCCACATCATCCGGTCACCGAGTCAACGATCCATGTGTCATGCCACATCATCAGCCACGTCAGCAAGTCAACCGAGTCAACATGCCACGTCACCATCAGCCAATCACAGCGTGACACGTGTCAACATCTCATTCGTCCGACGGCCGCCGTCCCACGTGTCGCCACGTCGCCTTCCACATCATCAAAGTGACGCAAGCAATGACGTCATGAACAGTTGACACGTCAGCGTGACGCAAGCAATGACGTCATGAACAGTGCCACGTCATCGGATAAGATTCTGAGCCGACCACCAGCGCGTGACATGTGTCGAACTGTACCCAGCGGCGCGACGCTAGTGCAATTTGGGCGTCGCGACGCTGGAGCCTTATCCTGCCTATAAATTGAACTCGAAATTTCAGTTTTCATTGTACCTTTCTCTCTCTTTTCTTAGTTCTAAATTGAGAGCTTCTCTCTCTAGAATATTTTAGTTTAAGTTTTGTAAATATTTTTAATTACTTTTTAATAGTAATAGTAATTTTACTTTCTTACTTCTTACAATTTTTACTATTTACTATGTGTAGGTAACTTTTCACCGCTAAGGTAAAAAGGTAATTCTTTTACTATTGCTATTTAGATTAATCTCCTAAAAATAATATATTTACTAATTAAACCTGACTAAAAAAGGATACCGCCAGATTGGTCGGTTGGTAATAAAATTCTTATTCCGCCTTTATGGCTGGTTATTTTGGTTCCGCCTTTATGGCTGGTTATTTTGGTTCCGCCTTTATGGCTGGTTAATTATAATCTCAAGTTTATATATTATTTTTATGGGAGATATCTAAATAGTAAATAGTAGAAGTAACCTCCTTTTACCTTAGCATTTTATTTTATTTTACTTTTCAGCTTTTATTTTATGTCTTTTACTCTTATGTCTTTTCTAGTCCTAGTTATGTGTTAGTTATTTAGGGGTTGTGATGATTTTTAATATTACCAGTTTATAAGGATTATTTTATAGTTTATGTAATTTAAAGGTTTACTTATTAAGTTTTAAACTTAATGCTTCTTTTGTCTGATCACCAATAAGATTGATTAGGTAAATCTAAAATGAACTAGACATATGGATTTTAGGTTTCAGCCTTAGACTTAATAACCCACGATCTTCCTTGAGGATAGATAACCCTTTAATAGATTTCCTTACAGGATAGGAATATACCTGTCGGGCGGGGGTAGCCATAATTGGAACTTAAGCTTAATGAATCCAGATAATTTGGTTGACATAGACATATGGTTCAATTGGGTTAAACTGGGTATTTGCATCTGACCATCGACAGAGGCTTTTGCATAATTTAGAGTTCCAAGTTAGTAAACTGATTTATTACACAAAATAAAATAATCACTTCATCTTTTAAATGATATTAAAATGATTCACAACCCTAGATCTTTGTTATTTTCCTTAGTATTTTCTTTTATCTTTTTATTTATTTATTTAGCAACGCCACATTTAACCAATCAATCAAACAATCTCTCTCTTCTCCATTTAATTAGATATTTGTAATTAAATAGATTCAACATTAATAACAACAGTAGGAATTAAGTCCTCGTGGGATCGATATATTTATACTACTTGAACGATACGTGCGCTTGCGTTATACGTGTGTGTTTACGCCGGTCATTAATGAATGACTGTTTTGGTGGGGGCTGCTGTGTGTGTTGTTCACGTTAATTTGGTGATGGTAGGGGCTGTTTGTTTTGGCTTCACATGGCAGCTCGGTGAGTGTGTGATGCGTTGTTGTGGTTTGTGGGCTACGTGGTGAAGGGGACTGCTCACGTTGATTTGTTTATTGGGTGCGTGAGGGCTTTTGGTCGTTAAAGGGGGTGAGGTAGTGTGGCGGTGCTTTGAGGGCTGCTTACGTGTGAGAGTTATTGGGTACAAATCAAAGAGAGGATGAGTGGCGTGTGTGAAGGGTTGTGAGAGGGGTTTATTTGTTATGTGTGTGGCTTCGGCGAGGGGCTTTTAGGGTTTTTTATTTGGTTTGTGCGTGGGCAGTGATGTGGCGTGAGTGTGTTATAGGTGCGTGAGTGGGCAATGGCTGTTGAAGGGCGTGGGGCTGCAGGGTTGGATGTGGGTGGACGTGAGGGCTGACTCGGGGCTGCTGTGTGCGGCAATGGAGGGAGATTTTAGAGTGTCTTAGCGTGAAGGCTAGGAGTTATTTTCTTTGTGTTTTTCGTGAGAATGAGCCAGGGTCCAAGGGTTTGGCTTGTGTTTTCTTTTATAGGAGAGGGTTGGGGTTATCCTTGTATTGGTAGGGAAAGAATATTGTAATTATGGGGGAATATTTTATTTGTGTATCATAAGGAAATGATATCTTTAATTAGGGAGGTAATTTGTTTTAGTTAGGAAGATGATTATTGGGATTTGATTTGATTTCATTTAGTTTAGGCATATGATTTAATTTAATTAGGAATGTGATTTATGAGATTTGATTTGATTTATTTAATTTAAGAATGAGATTTGTTTTGATTTAATTGGATTTGATTTAATTTAATTTGATTTAATTTAATTTTTGACATGTGTTTTAAATGTTTTAATTATTATTGGATGTGATTTAATGGGCTTGGGCTAGGTGGGCTTATGGCTTTGGTTTTGGGTTAGGGATGTGTTTTAAAACAGAGGTCCAACAAGCAAACCCGAAGCTAAACAAGCGAATTAAATCCAATAAGATGTCAATTCCTGACTCTTCCATTCCGATGTCCGTTTCCCACGACTTCCACAATTTAAAGAGGTAGTGTCTCCATGTGAGACTCATCATCCGGTCTTACATGCAAAAATGCAGTGCCTATAGTCGCCCCCACTTTGATGGGACTTCTGCAGTGTGTGACAATGACAATCCTATCAAAGTTTATGCAATGCATTTTTACTTACCTGGCTCGCCATTTGTTGCTTGACTTTCCGGTTGCTTTGAACTGAGTTGATATGGTGGTGAGGTGCTTCGACCCCTGGTTCATTCCCGAACCGTTATTGTGAGGTGGTCCATTCCCGAACTGTTGCTGTGATGTGGTCCATTCCCGAACCATTATTGTGAGGTGGTCCATTCTCGAACCGTTACTGTGATGTGGTCCATTCCCAAACCGTTACTGTGAGGTGGTCAATTCCCGAACCGTTACTGTGAGGTGGTCCATTCCTGAACCGTTACTGTGATGTGGTATATTCTCGAACCGTGCTCCATTCTCGGAGTGCCATTCTCGGCTTGTTCATTCCCGAACCGTGCTCCATTCTCGGAGTGCCATTCCCGGCTTGTTCATTCCCGAACCGTGCTCCATTCTCGGAGTGCCATTCCGGGCTTGTTCATTCCCGAACCTTGCTCCATTCTCGGAGTGCCATTCCCGGCTTGTTCATTCCCGAACCGTGCTCCATTCTCGGAGTGCCATTCACGGCTTGTTCATTCCCGAACCTTGCTCCATTCTCGGAGTGCCATTCCGGGCTTGTTCATTCCCGAACCTTGCTCCATTCTCGGAGTGCCATTCCCGGCTTGTTCATTCACGAAACTTGCTCCATTCTCGGAGTGCCATACCCGAAATTCTAATGATGTGTGGGCCTCGACCCTGGGACTCATCCCAAAACTGATACTGATGATGTGGGCCTCACCCCAAAACTGATACTGATGTGGGCCTCGCCCCCAAGCTGATACTGATGTGGGCCTCGCCCCCAAACTGATGCTGATGTGGGCCTCACCCCCAAACTGATACTGATGTGGGCCTCCCCCCCAAACTGGTACTGATGTGGGCCTCACCCCTAAACTAATACTGATGTGGGCCTCGCCCCTCAACTTATACCGATGTGGGCCTCACCCCTCAAACTAATACTGATGCTGATGTTGCATATCAACATGCTGCATTGCCTCTCGCGAGATAATCCTGATAGCTAAATATATTTTCGTCCTCAACGGATGCTTCGTGTCGAAACCAGAGAACCTTCAAAGTACTTAATACATTCAAATTCGGTCGTCTGAATGAGTGATCTGAACTAGACTCCTAATGTGTGTGTGTGTGCCAAGGCTTTTTCGCAACTTAATCCTTAAGTAAGCCAACTTGATGGTTTTGTCTCGGAGAATTGGATCAGTGGGTTTAACCAACCGAGATGTCTTGATCATACTCTATTGTTACTTCCTCGTACTCAATATGATATGGTTTTCTTATTCTTTTATTTAGTCTCTTTCTTTTCTTTCTTTTCATTTTGAACTTTTTTTTTTCTCTTTTCTTTATTTCTCTTTTTTCGACACACCTACCCTTTAAGGTAGCATTTCTCATCATGGTGGTCCTAATACTCACCCATGGGTAGCTTCACGCTTATCGGTTATAGGTGGTCCATTTTTTTCTTTTTCTTTTCAGAGACTTTTTCTTTATTTCCAACCATATCATATATCGTAGCATAAGTAAACCAGGATGGACATCTAGGCAAACAGTCATTCACTGATCCACCATCTTTTCGACTAGTTATCTCACCGATCACTCAGGCTTCTACTGTTAAAATTCTATAATCAAGTGCTCGTGAGTCCAGCCGAGATCAACCACTCAGAATACCGGATGAGAGCGCATCGCGCACTTATCGTTTCTAAGGTTTCTCCCTACAGCAAATAATGCAATCACCAGACATATGCTTAACCACCAAAGACTTTTTTTTCACTGGCATTCTTCCTTTTGACCTCGGATAATGTGTGCTTCGCCCCCTTGGATTCCTCCCTGAAAAGTCGTTTATACTGTTTTGTTGCTCTTGCTTGTGTTTTGCCACTTTTCATTCTTTTCTTTGAGACCTGCGAACACAAACAAAACAACAGAATAAAAAAAACGCGCGCATGTGATGTGTATGTATGAACGTGTGGAGGTACTCCTGTTCCTGATGGGTTAGCCCCTCATTGTGCTCCTTGGTGCCATATGCCTATACATGTCTCTGGTCGCCCTCTGGGTCTGCTTATAGTTTCCTACTGCCGGTTCTCTTCTGGTGATTGTGCAGTTCTCTTTTGTCTGAAACCTACAAACACAGAACAAACACAAAAATTGAAAGTACCTTACGTGTATGCATGCATGAATGAATTTCTTATTCGGTTGGGTTAGGTCTTCTCTCGGTGACTGCTCAGTCTTCTTTTCCTCAGGAAAAATACTGCTTCAATCTATCCACGTTGATCGGTTCGGTGAACTCGTTCCCTTCCAAGTCTGACAGTCTCACTGCCATGTTTCCCATTTCTTTCTGGACTATGTAGGGTCCTTCCCAATTGGGTCTGAACTTTCCTCTCGGGTTTGTCGTCGACGGCTTCGACTACTAAAGCACCAAATCACCATTTCTGATTTTTGTAGGACGCACCTTCTTGTTGAATGCTCGAGCCAACCTCTTCTGGTATATCTGCATGTGATGCAAGAACTTCATTCTCTTCTTATCGAGCAATACCAACTGTTCAAATCTCTGCGAGGCCCATTCTTGTTCAGGTAACTCTACTTCTGCTAATACCCTCATGGACTGTATCTCAACTTCCACTGGCAGTACTGTTTCCATTGCCTTTCGAGCTTTTTTTTTAAACACTTCAGCTGAATGTCATTCGCTTGTCTTTTGTATAGTTCTCCCTTCAAACTCACATATTGAGAAGCCACTTTTGAATGGCTATTCTGTCATTTCTGCTCGCTTCTTCCGGGAGTTCCTCCTGTTCCAGATATCTCTGAATGTCGTGATACCAAGGTTTCCCATCGTTGACCTCTACTTCCAAGAATCTTTCTATCTCATAAACCGGTTTGCTTGTCGTTGTCAACAACAGAGGTTTTATCACCATTGGCCAGAGCGGCGGTCAAAGCTTGTAACTGTTCTGTGATCTTAGTGTGATTAGTCTCCAGCTGATCCATACGAGATCCATCGTTAACTGATTCGCTCATGTTCGCTAACGGCCTTTTGATGAGTCTTCCCTCTTCCCTAACCCAATGGGTATCTATGATGGCTCTTAAGACACATAGGTTAACATGATGCGTGTATGCATGAGATGCGTGCAATGTATGGAATATATAAGTCGGCCCATCATAATTTTAAAGCATTCAATCATACTATTGCGAGGTGCAAACTTGTCCCAGTTGAAAAGGCCCAACAGGTTTACACTTTTGCGATAACATGGCCAAACAACTTCAAATGATAAGGGGCCCAAACACAGGATGGCCCATCGGTATTTTAGAAACTTTTTAGCCCAATTGTCATAAGAGACGAACTCATCCCAGTTTAAATGGCCCAACAAGTTTGCCTCTCTGACAAGAAGTCCAACTGAGTCTAAATGATGATGGTCCTAAGCATAAGCATAAAGAAACAATTTCTACAGAGTGGCCCATCGGCATTTTAGAAACTCTTAGCCCAATTGTCATAGGATACAAACTCATCCCAGTTTAAATGGCCCAACAAGTTCGCATTTCTGACAAGAAGTCCAACTGAATCCAAATGATGATGGTCCCTAAACACAAGCACAATGAAATAGTTTCTATTGGTCATACAACTATGGTCTACGTGTGGGTTTGCGGGAGTGTAGACAAAGGCTCTCGTTGGTGAAGGATTGCCCACAACTAGGTCTCCCCACTCAAGGGTTCAAGCGACCAAGTGAGCGCACCTTTTTTATACCTTACGGTACGTGCCAACGAGTTATGATACGTGACTGACTGTCAAACAAATTTCCTATTGAAGATGCCCCAGAGGGAGGGTGGAGCGAACTCTCTTAAATACCCAAGCCTCTTAGGCTCTTATCGCCTTGGTGACAGGAATAAACAACAAGTCCTCCAAATTAGTGCATCACAGTAAGCTTCGAGTAATGATTATCTAGGTGCCTTTGCAGCTTTTCCTTATAGAAAAGTAGTGAATGAAGAAATACACCAAACCATTACTTAGCTCTAATAACGCCTTTGATTAAACCCCTTCAACCCACGATAGACACATTTAACTAAAGCACAAATCACAAACATTACAAGACATTATTTCGGGGCCGATTCTCTATCCCAGTGGAGTCGTCAGACTGTAGCCAACAGAAATCGGCGACGCTGTCCCAGGCTCGCGGCCCGGTCGGGAGTACGGAGTAGCCCACGGGGGAACTAAACTGGAGAAATAACATGGAGTCGCCACCCGGTGTGAACCGAGAAAATGATTTAAGGCCGCACTCACCCCTCGCAAGGGAAGACCTCAAACCGTTGGGTTCAGAATGGTCCCTTACTTATGCCACTTGTAATGAAATAATTTGTGCAATAACTTAACCGAATCTATGCGACATATATATTCAAAAATAACATATATCTAGTTCACATTATTAAAAGTAAATCATATATCTAAGTTTGCATGCTTTAAAAGTAAGTCATTATAACGGCAAACATAAAATATCACACAATGAGCATGTTGAATTATCAAACACAAAGAATAAATAACATCCTAAACATAAACGTAAATTAAATTACTATTGCAAATGAAAAAATAACTAAATCATGCATAAAGAAATATCATAATCATGCTTAAAAATAAATAACTTATTAGACTAAATCATGCTTAAAACGCAAGGTTTGATGAAACGAAACATGTGAATCTCTCAAGTGGTACGTGGCATTGTATCCTGAGTGCAAACCGCAATACCGTCTATTCGGATTCGGCTATGGAATTTACGTCCGGGTTTCCATCCGATATACCACAAGAGAAAACACATATTTCGTTCATCCGGAAATCACATCATGCACCAATCCACAATACTCATATGAAATAAAGTACTAAAATAAATGAAAATAAATGATAAAAAATAAAGAAGGTGCCCTCAGGTCTAACCTCTTAAATCATCTCTCAGAAGTGCGCTACGAGGTTTTCGGAAGGGTTTATGCTCCGTAACTCCTCCGGTTCACTGGTTCAACGTTTTCTTCGCTGTTTCGCTGTTTGTGATGCTATTTTTTTACTCTGTTTTGGTGCTATTTTCGCTGGTCAGGGCTGTGTTTCATGGGCTATTTTCGGTGGTCAGGGCTGTGTTTCAGGGGCTGTTTTCGGTGGTCAGGGGCTATGTTACAGGGGCTATTTTTGATAGTCAGGGGCTGTGTTTCAGAGGCTATTTCAGGGGCTGTTTCATGGGTATTTTCGGTGGTTAAATGGGCTCTCTCAGGGGCTATTTCAGGGGCATTTTCGATGGTTACATGGGCTGTCTCAGGGGTTGTTTTAGGGGTATTTTCTGGGGACTATTTTATTTGTTAATGAAGGACTGTTTTGGTGGGGGCTGCTGTGTGTGTTGTTCACGTTAATTTGGTGAGGGTAGGGGCTGTTTTGTGGCTTCACATGACAGCTCGGTGAGTGTATGATGCGTGGCTGTGGTTTTTGGGCTACGTGGTGAAGGGGACTGCTCACGTTGTTTATTGGGTTCGTGAGGGCTTTTGGTCGTTAAGGGGGTGCGGCAGTCTGTCGGTGCTGTGAGGGCTGCTTACGTGTGAGAGTTAGTGGGTGCAGATCAAAGAGAGGATGAGTGGCGTGTGTGAAGGGCTGTGAGAGGCCTTTAGGGTTTGTTATTTGATTTGTGCGTGGGCAGTGAAGTGGCATGAGTGTGTTATAGGTGCGTGAGTGGGCAGTGGCTGTTGAAGGGCGTGGGGCTGCCGGGTTAGACGTGGGTGGACGTGAGGGCTGACTCGGGGCTACTATGTGCGGCAATTGAGGGAGATTTTAGGGTGTCTGAGCGTGAAGGCTATGAGTTATTTTCTTTGTGTTTTTCGTGAGAATGAGCCAGGGTCCAAGGGTTTGGCTTGTGTTTTCTTTTATAGGAGAGGGTTGGGGTTATCCTTTTATAGGTAGGGAAAGAATATTATAATTATGGGGGGAATATTTTATTTATGTATCATAAGGAAATGCTATCTTTAATTAGAGAGGTAATTTGTTTTAGTTAGGAAGATGATTATTGGGATTTGATTTGATTTCATTTAGTTTAGGCATGTGATTTAATTTAATTAGGAATGTGATTTATGTGATTTGATTTGATTTATTTAATTAGGAATGAGATTTGTTTTGATTTTATTGGATTTGATTTAATTTAATTTGATTTAATTTAATTTTTGCCATGTGTTTTAAATGTTTTAATTATTATTGGATGTGATTTAATGGGCTTGGGCTAGGTGGGCGTATGGCTTTGGTTTTGGGTTAGGGATGTGTTTTAAAACAGAGGTACAACAAGTAAACCCGAAGCTAAACAAGCGAATTAAATCCAATAAGATGTCAATTCCAGACTCTTCCCTTCCGACGTCTGTTTCCCGCGACTTCCACAATTTAAAGAGGTAGTGTCTCCATGTGAGACTCATCATCGGGACTTACATGCAAAAATGCAGTGCCTACACTTACCATGCCCAACAAAGTTCGGTTTCTCCGTTCGGACACACCGTTTAATTGAGGTGTTCCGGGAGGAGTCCACTGTGAAAGAATACCATACTCTTTCAAGTAATCAAGAAACTCATTGCTCAAGTATTCTCCTGTTGGATAATATGACCCATAGCGTCACTATTTGTACAGATCATGGTGTTGTTGTACAAATTAACTATGTGACAAATGAGATTGCTCTCTTATCATTTGTGATTAGATCACCATAGATATATAAATGATAGGAGGTCCCTATGATTAGTTCCTGGATTGAGATGATATGAGACAGTATCAGTCCACGAAGGATTAATCATTAAATATCCCTAGTCGTAGTATTATCGAGACAGGACATCGATAATGCGGAATAGGCTAGTATTGCACTTGTGCACGTTGTGAGGGCATAACGGGCATAGTTCTCATATATTCAAGTATTGGATACTTATGCAAGTACGATAGGAGGTTGTGTTTTACCGATGGTACGGGAAACAGCTTCGCTCTGGATAGACCCCCTCGGAATCCCATTGGTAGTATGACTGTGTGTTTATGGGAGTCCGAAATCAGGTTAGGTGTATTTGGTCTTAACCTGAGACTTGCACCGCTAATGCTTACGACAATCAATATACTTTAGTTGAGGTCGTCCAGGGCTTTAACCGGTTCTGTGTACGCCAATGCTGGGTATATTGAGAATCATAGAGTATTGGGTGTGATGTCAAGACGGAAGTATCACTTCAGTCATAGTGAAGATGATGTCACGTAGGATACGGTATTAGTACTCTCAAATGCTATAGCTATCGGGGTATTATGACAAGGTCATGTATATCCGATTATAGAGACTAATTACCAGACATCCGACATGTGTTTCGTACGGGACAGACACAATACCAGCCCCAGGCCTAGCACGTGACCATCCGATACTGGATCGACATGCACGATACTACATATACTACGCCTGATACAGATTTATATATTCCTATAAGAATATTTCCGGAGAATTGGGTAGGCATGGCGCTTTGCTAGAAGCCAACCTTGTCTTGTGAATCGGTAAAACGTGGTACTAGGTACGCACGTATTCGGATATTCCGATAACCAGATTTACTGCCAACATATCCGGGGATCTCATGGGTCGCTTCCCGATGATTCACCGATGATGTATGACTCGCACTATAAATTAATCTGGGATTAATTCGATTAGAGAGAAAATTAATCTAGGATTAATTCGAAGAGAGAGAAAATTAATCTGGGATTAATTACGGAGATATTTTATCTAGGATAAAATATTATTTAGAGAGAGAACGATTAATTTGGAATTAATCAATAAAATAATATATTTGATATATTAGCGGAAATTGGATTTCGACGTAAAGTTAAAATTGGATTTTAATTTCGGGCAAGCGAATTAATTTGGAATTAATTTGCGAGGGACTTTATAATTTTGCGAGGCATTATTATTTACGTCGCAACGGAAAATTCGTTAATTCGGAATTAACGGAACCGAACCCGAGCTTCGTCGCGTTGCCGCAATTACCAATTTATATTTAGAATATTTTAGTGGTAGGACCACTACACTAGTATTATTATATAATACATGTGATTGGTGTAATAATTAGTGGGGCTTTATTAATTTGATTATTAAAGACCAAAGTTGTGTATTTTAATTATCTATTACACTACTTAAAATATCACTACCTATTATTTTATGCCTATTGCTCACGTTGGAGCATTATTCACTCTCTCTCACTTAAATATTTTTTGGCCAACTTTCTTCCATTTACTCTCCACTCACGCCATTTAGTGGGTTTTGTTGATCATTGTTATTAAAGAATGAAGTAATGGTTGCTTTGTTTATATGACAATTAAACAATAGAGATAATGGAAGCTTGACATAAAATATAGAAGACAATTGTTGCCCACTACTCAATTACGCCCATAGTGGCTGATTGATTGGTATATTTTATGGCAATTATCAAAGTGATATTGGATGCTTTGATTAAAATAATATGAAGGCAATTGTTGCTTTTACAACATAGGCCAATTCACGCCCAAATGGGCTGTTATTGTTGCTCTCTCTCTCTCGCCAAACTGAGCAGTTTTTGCTCTTCAATTTTACAGCTTATTGCCGTGAGAATAACAAGAAGAAAACGTGGATGAAGTAATCAAATAGGTAATGAATTGTGTGGCACAATTGAAGCCTATTATTGCTCACTCTCACACGCCCAAGAGGGGCTATTTTCTCTCCATGGCAGTAGCTTACTGCCGTGAGCTTTGGAAGCAATTTGGCATGATTTTTATGGTAAAAATCAAGGTGCTAGCACACTTAGGAGGCATACGAAGGTGATAGGGAAACGCACCCACGAGCCGGGAATCGTTTGACGCAAGTTCGAGGCTCAAATTCATGAAGCAAAACCGAATTTGGAGGACTCCAAATCAGCCCACTGCCGAGCAGTCCAAGGAGGGCAGAAAATGTTTTGTTCGTCTCCGCATCGCACAACCACTCGATGTAAGTATTCCGCAACTTCGTTGATATGTATTCACATGTTATTTCTTGCTTGATATGGATCTTGGACCTCATTAGAAAATTCAACAATGCAAAAATTCAACATATTCAACCATACTCTTTCAAGTAATCAAGAAACTCATTGGTCAAGTATTCTCCACCATGGTCAATATGACCCATGTGAGACTCATCATCGGGACTTACATGCAAAAATGCAGTGCCTACACTTACCATGCCCAACAAAGTTCGGTTTCTCCGTTCGGACACACCGTTTAATTGAGGTGTTCCGGGAGGAGTCCACTGTGAAAGAATACCATACTCTTTCAAGTAATCAAGAAACTCATTGCTCAAGTATTCTCCACCATGGTCTGGCCGTAATGTTTTAATACTTTTACCGGTCTGTTTTTCTACTTCATGTCGAAACTCTTTGAATTTCTCAAAGGTTTCCGACTTGTGTCTTATAAGATACACATAACCATAACGCGATGGATCATCTGTAAAGGTTACGAAGTATTCATATCCACCTCTAGCCTGGCTAGACATGGGCCCACATACGTCACTATGAATGAGGGCTAACAGTTCGGTGGCTCATGCACATTTACTGCTAAAAGGTGTTTTAGCCATTTTGCCTAATAAATAAGATTTGCAGAAGTCATATGAATTTGAATCAAATCCGTCCAAGTATCCACTCTTCGAAAGTGTGGATATACGAGTCTTGTTATTGTGTCTCAGACGACAATGCCACATATAAGTTTCATCTTTGTTACTTAATTTAAGCCTTTTGTTTGTCATGTTATATGTTTGAGATTGATTTATATTCAAAATATAAAGACCATTATTAACATCAGCACTACATATCTCAAAATCATTTTTATAAACAAAACATCCGGTATTTCTGAATACAAAAATATACCCACATTGGGTTAAACAAGATACATATTTAATATTTCTAGTCAAACTAGGTACATAATAGTAGTCTGCTAAATTAAGTACAAGCCCCGAGGGCAGTTCCAAAATGTAGGTCCCAATAGCCAAAACGGTGAATCTAGTCTCATTTCCAACTCGGAGGTCGATGTCTCCTTAAGCTAGTCTCATGCTAATCTACAGATCATGCACATCAGTACATATATGAGTACCACAACCAGAATCAAAAATCCAATTTTTAAAACTAGAAGTAGACATGTTTATTTCAATAACAAACATACCTGAAGGCGGAGCCTTGCCCGCCTTCACTTCCTTCATGTGCTCTTTGTACTCGCTGCAATCACGCTTCCAGTGACCCCGTTTGCCACACTGTAGGTAGACATCTTTGAATTTTTCATTTGTCTTACCATAAGACTTTGATGATTTGGCATTGTCCTTTCTCTTCTTCTTCTTCACACTTCCAGAAGCCTTCGGCCAATCCTTGGCATTCTGAGATGTCGAAGCGAAGTGCGTCTCGCTCTTTTTGCCCTTCAAAAGATGTTTTTCTGCCTATTTCAGCATTGCCATCAACTCTCCAAGAGTATTTTCTTGGTTTATCATATTATAGTTCATGATGAACCCGCTCCAACTGTCAGGAAGAGATTGTAAGATCAAATCTATGGAATTCTCAACCTCGAAGACTATGCCTAGCTGTCCCAACTATTCGATGTCAGCAATCATCTGCGATACATGGTGCTCAACAGATGTATCCTTTGACATGCGAGAACGAAAGAGCTTCTTCTGCATTTCAAACCTCTGCGATCTAAGGTTAGATCGGTGAAGGTTCCTCAATTTCAACATCATTTCGTATGGATCCAATCCCTTATTTTGATGATGAAATTGTGGAGTCATTGCAGTAAGCATGACGGATTGAGCAGTTGAGTTGTCATCACTGTGAGTCTTCCAAAGCTCAAGCTCAAGCAGCTGCTCAATTCTAGGCTTAGGCCCAAGAGGTCTCTCTATCGTATAGAGCAATCTCTCAGCCCCAGGATAATCCTGAGGTTCATATCCCAGTCAGGAAAGTTCGCATCATTAAAGACATTTTCGCCCATGATAATGTCCCTAACATTGACCTTTCCAGCCATCTTAACTGCAATAGTCTAACTATTCAATTAACGATTTTGGGTACAGTCCAACTGTTACAAGAAAAAATAAAAATATTAGTCCAACTAATATAAATATATAAAATGACGAAAATAATTTGAAAGCGCGTATTTTGGCAAGTATTTGAATAAAATTGAAAATTCAATACTGTCCTCCCATTATTTTTCGCCGACCCTCTAACCTTAGGTTGAGTACTCGGGAAACCTTATTTCCTAGTGGGCTAGGATCATGTTAAATAACACACAACCTTGACTTAGCCAACAAGCTGTATGATATTTAACTAGGTAGATCTCTAAGATCAATTGGACCCATCCATTTCCTAGATCCGGTAGGTGGACCTCCAAGTCCGAAACATATATACAATATATATGTCAATATATCCAATATATTTCCTAACATTTTCCTCTGAATCAACTAAGCCTTGGCTTTTGCTCAACAAGCTTAATGATTCCAGTTAAGCGGGACACATTGACAGTGAGAAAGCTTCGTAATCCATATCGATGAACAAGAAGTGACCTTGACTTTGGCCAACAAGTCACAACTGCCCAAGACATGCAATATATAACAAAGCCTTCGTGGTTCAAACACATCCACGATGGACATTGATCTTGACTTTGGCCAACAAACCAATGCCAATCTTGGATCTTGAGAAAGAACCACTCAATGGAAGGAAATCGCTTGATATTTGATTGAGGATTTTTCGCGTAAATTGGCAACCAATTTATTATCTATGATTATGTCTCATCATACATTCTTAAGCATGCATTCTGAAAGCATAATAAGGCACGAAATAAATAATAATGATATTCGGATGGATATTTAACAAATTGTTCCTAGAACAAATCTCTCCATTTCCTCTCTCCCGCTAGCACTATTCTAACTTCTACCCAATTACATAATACAATAAAGAAACCTCATTAACATTGAGGGGAATTAGTGAGAAGAGAAATACAAAGAGTCAAGAGATAAAAGGCTGGACACGCAGGTCCAATTTAATAAATTCTAAATTTATTACAATAATTTCCAAAATTGCCCTCACCCTTCTAATATCCATCTGATATACATTATTCATACAATACACCCATGTATTCACACAAAGCATGTTATTCAATCAATCTAATCCAATTAATTAATCTTTGAATTAATGACCATCCAATGTTCAAACAACGATTTGATTTGTGCGAGTCCAACTCGTTTAAGAATAAACACTCAAAGTACATATTCTTGAATTATATCGAACAACAATTTTAAATCCAATTTAATTTGTATTCAATACTAATTCTAATTTAATTTCAAATTAAATAATTACACTTCTTTTAGCGCCTTTTAGACTCAGATTCTAAATCCAATCTTAATGGGTCTCAAAGGCCCAATTAACATCCAATGTCAATTTAATTAAAGTCCAATGGGCTTTTAATTATTTCTTAAGGCATGGACTTTGGCAACCAAAGCCCAATAAGGAATCACCATTTGCCATAAAATCAATTTTGGCCCATTAGGCCCAATTAAATACTTAAAGGCCTAATTATTCTATTTGGACTTTATGGAATGGTTTAGGCCCAATTTGGATCCAATCCAATTGTCCTAAACCAAGCTTGGCCCAACCAAGCCCATTAAGCCCAAATACAACAATATTAGCCCAATTCAAAATTAAAGACTAATTTTAATTAATACAAAATTCCAAATTTCACATTAATTTTAAATAAAGTGTAATAGGCATAATTAATTAGTTAAAACAATATTTCCAAAACACTAATTAAACTAATTAATCATGCTTAAATTAAATAACCCATGTCCAACACAAATTGAAGCAAAATCAATCTATTTCACATGCTTCTTGTTCACGGTAATATGGCATAATTAATATCCAATTTTTGATTTCAATCTAATTAAATCAACAATCAATATACACATCATTCTTTAAACACATCCAATGGTCTAAAATCAAAAAATCTCCATGATATACATCTAGGGTATTTTCGGCCATAGCAAGGAAATTGGGAAAAATTAATCTAATCAATATTTCTCAAATTTTAAGATGCATAAATCTAATTCATCATCATCCAAGATCAACCAAACAAACAATTTGAAGAAATCATGCTCAAAACATAAAATCCCTAAATTAAAGTATATAAACCCTAAACTCATTTCATGCTTAGAATTGGCTCTCTGATACCATTGTTGGTGTTCCTAGAACATGCCAAGGATCTCTAATCATGATATCTATGTGAATACTCAAAGAAATTATGAAAAACTTAGAATGATCGGATTGATGAATGTATGAAGTTCAAAACTTTTGATGTTTGAGAAGAGCTCAAAGCCTTTATTTTTGTTACAAACTCAAGGGATTAGTTTCCCTAACACCTTGTATGACTCCTTGAAATTTTGAAGCAAAATTTCTAAGGGAGAGAGGAGAAGCTCTCGGTTTTTGCAAGAGAAGGGAGAGAGAACTTTTGATTTTTTGTTGTGTATTTGATTTTCAAAAAATCAATTACATTTTACCAAAATCAAGTTTGGTATATGTCATTCCAAAATGACAAAGTGTATTCTACAAGTTACCAACAAATCCACCACCAACTTCTATCACCAAAAAGGTGACTAAAGTTGACTAATGATTTAAGTTGGTGAGCCCCACTTCAAATTCAAAATTCAAGTGGGCCCGCTTAATAGACTTCGGGCTCAGTTTCGTTTAATTCCGAATTAACGAATTTGCCCTTACGACATTATTATTAAAGTCGCTTACGAATTAATTCTGAATTAATTCGTTTGCCCGAATTAAAATCTAGTTTTAATTCCACATTGAAATCTAATTTCAATTAATATATCAAATATATTATATAATCGATTAATTCAAAATTAATCGTTTTCTCTCTTCTATCGAATTTTATCCCAGATAAATTCTTGCCGTAATTAATCCAATATTAATTTTCTCTCTCTAATAATTAATCCTAGATTAATTCTGTTCGAGTCAAACGTCATCGGTGAATCTTTGGGAAGCGCCCATGAGATTCCTGGATATGTTGGCAGTAAATCCGATCGTCGGACTATCCGAACATGTGCGTACCCCGTACCACGTTCTTACGGATTTACAAGACATGGTTGGCTTCTAGTAAAGCACTGTGCCTACCCAATTCTCCAGCAATATTCTTTTAAGGACTACATAATCTTTATCAAGCGTAGTATACTAAGTATTGCGAATTACGATCCAGTATCGGATGTCACATGCTAGGCCTGACGCTGGAATAGTGTCTGCCCCGTACGAAGCATATATCGCATCACTAGCAACTAGTCTCTTTAATCGGATAATCATGACCTTGTCATATTATCCCGATAGTTGCATCATATTAGAGTACCAGTTCTGTATCCCTGCGTGATCATCATCTCCATATGACTGAAGTGATACATCCATCTTGACATCACACCCAATACACTACGATTCTCAATAAACCCAGAAGAGGCGTACACAGAACCTGTTAAAGTCTCGGACGACCACAACCAAAGCGTACTGATTATCGCAAGTATTAGCGATGGAAGTCTCAGGTTAAGACCAAACACACATACCCTGATTTGGATTCCCATAGGCACATAGTCATACTACCAATGGGATTCCGAGGGGTCTATCCAGAGCAATGATGTTTCCGTACCATCGGTAAACAGAACCTCCTATTACACTTGCATGGGTATCCAATACCCAAATATATGAGAACTATGACGTTATACTTCCATAACGAGCACAAGTGTAATACTAGCCTATTCCGCATTATCGATTTCCAATCTTGATAATACTACGACTAGGGATATTTAATGATTAAACATTTCGTGGATTGATACTGTCTCATATCCTATTAATCCGAAACGAATCATAAGGACTTTTATCATTTATATATTCAAGTAATCTAATTACAAAATGATAAAATAGCAATTTCCTTTATCACATAGTTAATTTGTACAAAAACCACAATGTCTTTTACAAATAATGATGCTATGGGTCATAATTGTCCAAAAATCTCCTACTTGGCCTATAGCCAATCGCTCCAGTATCTAACACATGAACTATGTACATGTCGCTCAAACATTTACTGAGAAATAGCCTTTGCCAGCGAATCTGCAATGTTGTCATCTGATGCGACCTTCTCGACCTTCACATCGCCATGATTTATGATCTCATGAATCAGATGGAAACATCGAAGTACATGCTTGGATCATTGATGAGACCTCGATTCCTTAGCCTGTGCTATAGTCCCGTTATTGTCACAATACAAAGGAACGAGCTCAGCTGTTAACGGAAGTACTCCTAATCTAATTAGGAATTTACGGATCCAAACTGCCTCTTTTGCTGCCTCAGCTGCAGCGATATATTCCGCTTCTATTGGAGAATCAGCAACAATCTATTGCTTGGATGATTTTCTGCTCACTGCTCCATTGTTCAAACAAAATATATACCTAGATTGTGACTTACAGTTGTCTTTATCGGTTTGGAAACTTGCATCGGTAAACCCAGTTACCTCAAGTTCTTTATCTCTATAGATTAAGAAAGCATCATTAGTTCGTCTAAGATACTTAAGGATGTTCTTAACCGCAACCCAGTGACCATCACCTAGATCAGTCTGATAGCTACTATACATGCTCAAAGCATACGAGACATCATGTCGCGTATATATCATGGCATATATGATCGATCCATCTGCAGAAGCGAACGAGATCCGACTCATGTTGTTTCTCTCATCTTGAGTTTTAGGACACATGTCCTTAGATAGAGAGACGCCATGTGACACTGGCAACAGTCCCCTCTTAGACTGATCCATGTTGAATCTCTTCAACACTTTGTCAATATATGAGCTCTAGGAGAGTCCAAACAGCTTTCTAGATCTATCTCGGTAGATCCTTATTCCCAGAATAAAAGCTGCTTCCCCAGATCTTTCATGGAGAATTTTAATGAAAGCCAAGCTTTCACCGATTGTAGCATGGGAATGTCATTTCCAATAATCAAAACATCATCTACGTAAAGGACAATGAATGTCAGTGTGCTCCCACTAACCTTCTTATATACACAAGGATCATCTTCGTTTTGAATGAAATCATATACTTTTATGATCTCATCAAAATGTTGGTTCCAAGAACGCGATGTTTAATTCCATCCATAAATGGATCGATTTAACTTGCAAACCTTGTTTGCATGTTTTGGTACGATAAAACCATCAGGCTGTTGTATATAAACATCCTCCAAAAGGGTTCCCTTAAGGAAAGCGGTTTTGACGTCCATCTGCATATTTCATAATCGAAATATGCAGCAATAGCAAGCATTATCCGAATAGAATTAATCATGGCAACAGGTGAAAAAGTTTCTTCATAATCGACACCATGTCGCTGACGATACCCTTTCGCTACAAGCGTAGCTTTATACGTTTGTATGTTGCCATCAATGTCAGTCTTATTCTTGAAGACCCATTTGCAACCAATAGGCTTTACGCCTTCTGGTGCATCAACCAGTGTCCAAACTTGGTTGGTATACATGGAATCCATTTCAGACTTCATGGCATCTTGCCATAAAGCGGAGTCGATACCTTGTATCGCTTCCTCATACGTAGCCGGTTCATTATCCTCAATAAGATTAATATCTACGTGAGGTGAGATCAGAAACCCATACCTCTCAGGTTGTTTTCTGACTCTCTCCGATCTATGCGGTTCTTGTGTATTAGAAGATTGTGGTATAGTTTCATCCTTGATGAACTGTTCGTGTTCCGTTAAGGAATCGATGCCAGGAACAGTATCACTCCAATTTTCATGGAGTTATACTTTCCTCCCACTTACCACTGCATTTAGGAATTCTTTTTCAAGAAAAACCGCATGTAGAGCAACTAATACCTTGTTCTCTAGTGGGTGGTAGAAGTAATATCCTTTGGTTTCCCTATGATAACCTACAAATAGGCACTTATCCGATTTGGGTTCAAGTTTGGTACCATCCAAACATTAAACGTATGCCCAACATCCCAAAATATTTAGGAATGAGAAACCCGATTTCTTTCATGTCCTTATTTCATATGAAGTCTGTTCAACAGACTTTGACGGAACCTTATTCAAAATAAGTATTGCACTGTTCAATGCATACCCCCATAAGGAAATTGGTAGCTCAGTGCGACTCACCATAGACCTTACCATATCCAACAAAGTTCGGTTTCTCCGTTCGGACACACCGTTTAATTGAGGTGTTCCGGGAGGAGTCCACTGTGAAAGAATACCATACTATTTCAAGTAATCAAGAAACACATTGCTCAAGTATTCTCCACCACGGTCCGACCGTAATATTTTAATACTTTTACCGGTCTGTTTTTATACTTCGTGTCGAAACTCTTTGAATTTCTCAAAGGTTTCCGACTTGTGTCTCATAAGATACACATAACCATAACGCGATGCAACATTCGTAAAGGTTACGAAGTATTCATATCCACCTCTAGCCTGGCTAGACATGGGCCCACATGCGTCACTATGAATGAGGGCTAACAGTTCGGTGGCTCGTGCACCTTTACCGCTAAAAGGTGTTTTAGGCATTTTGCCTAATAAACAAGATTCGCACACGTCATATGAATTTGGATCAAATCCGTCCAAGTATCCACTCTTCGAAAGTGTGGATATACGAGTCTTGTTAATGTGTCCCAGACGACAATGCCATATATAAGTTTCATCTTTGTTAATTAATTTAAGCCTTTTGTTTGTCATGTTATATGTTTGAGATTGATTTATATTCAAAATATAAAGACCATTATTAACATCGGCACTACATATCTCAAAATCATTTTTATAAACAAAACATCTGGTGTTTCTGAATACAATAGTATACCCACATTGGGTTAAACAAGATACATATTTAATGTTTCTAGTCAAACTAGGTACATAATAGCAGTCTGATAAATTAAGTACATGCCCCGAGGGCAGTTCAAAAATGTAGGTCCCAACAGCTAAAACGACGACTCTTGTCCCATTTCCAACTCAGAGATCGATCTCTCTTTAAGCCAGTCTCATGCTAATCTACAAATCCTGCACATCAGTACATCTATGAGTACCACAACAAGAATCAAAAATCCAATTTTTAAAACTAGAAGTAGACATGTTTATTTCAATAACAAACATACCTGAAGGCGGAGCCTTGCCCGCCTTCACTTCCTTCATGTGCGCCTTGTACTCACGGCAGTCACGCTTCTAGTGACCCCGTTTGCCACACTGTAGGTAGACATCTTCGGATTTGTCATTTGTCTTCCCATAAGACTTTGATGATTTGTCCTAGCCCTTTCTCTTCTTCTTCTTCTCCACACTTCCAGAAGCATTCGGCCAAGGCTTGACATTCTGAGATGTCGAAGTGAAGTGCCCATCGTGCTTTTTGCTCTTCAAAAGCTCTTTTTCTACCTATTTCAGCATTGCCATCAACTCTCCAAGAGTATTTTCTTGGTTCATCATATTATAGTTCATGATGAACCCACTCCAGCTGTTAGGAAGAGATTGTAAGATCAAATCTATGGAAGTCTCTACCTCGAAGACTATGCCTAGCTGTCCCAGCTGTTCGATGTCAGCAATCATCTATGATATATGGTGCTCAACAGATGTACCCTCTGACATGCGAGAGCGAAAGAGCTTCTTCTGTAATTCATACCTCTGCGATCTAAGGTTAGATCGGTGAAGGTCCCTCAATTTCAACATCATTTCGTATGGATCCAATCCTTTATTTTGACGATGAAATTATGGGGTCATTGCAGCAAGCATGACAGATTGAGCAGTTGAGTTGTCATCACTGTGAGTCTTCCAAAGCTCAAGCTCAAGCAGCTGCTCAATTCTAGGCTTAGGCCCAAGAGGTCTCTCTATCGTAAGAGCAATCTCTCAGCCCCTAGGACAATCCTGAGGTTCATATCCCAGTCAGGAAAGTTCGCACCATTAAAGATATTTTCACCAATGATAATGTCCCTAACATTGACCTTTCCAGCCATCTTAATTCTAATAGTCTAACTATTCAATTAACGATTTTGGGTACAGTCCAACTGTTACAAGAAAAAATAAAAATATTAGTCCAACTAATATAAATATATAAAATGACGAAAATAATTTGAAAGAGCGTATTTTTGGCAAGTATTTGAAAGAAATTGCAAATTCAATATTGGCCTCCCGCTATTTTATTGGCGAGCCTCTAACCCTATGTTAAGTATTCGGGAAATCTTGTTTCCTAGTGGGATAGGATCCCGTTAAATAACACAACCTTGACTTGGCCAACAAGCTGTATGATATTTAACTAGGTAGATCTCAAAGATCAATTGGATCCCATCCAATTCCTAGATCCGGTAGGTGGACCTCCAATTCTGAAATATATATACAATATATATGTCAATATATCAAATATATTTCCTAACCTTTTCCTCTGAATCAACTACGCCTTGGCTTTGGCTCAACAAGCTTAATGATTCCAGTTAAGCGGGACACATTGACATTGGGAAAGCTTCGTAATCCATATCGATGAACAAGAAGTGACCTTGACTTTGGCCAACAAGTCACAACTGCCCAAAACATGCAATATATAACAAAACCTTCGTGGTTCAAACACATCCACGATGGACATTGATCTTGACTTTGGCCAACAAACCAATGCCAATCTTGGATCTTGAGAAAGAACCACTCAATGGAAGGAAATCGCTTAATATTTGATTGATGGGTTTTCGCATAAATTGGCAACCAATTTATTATCTTTGATTAGATCCCATCATACATCCTTAAGCATGCATTCTAAAAGCATAATAAGGCGTGAAATAAATAATAACGATATGCGGATGGATATTTAACAAATTGTTCATAGAACAAAATCTCTCTTTTTCCCTCTCCCGCTAGCACTATTCTAACTTCTACCCAATTACATAATACAATAAAGAAACCTCATTAACATTGAGGGGAATTGGTGAGAAGAGAAATACAAAGAGTCAAAAGAAAAGGCTGGACACGCAGGTCCAATTTAATAAATTCTAAATTTATTACAATAATTTTCAAAATTGCCCTCACCCTTCTAATATCCACTGATATACATTACTCATACAATACATCCATGTATTCACACAAAGCTTGTTATTCAATCAGTCTAATCCAATTAAGTAATCTTTGAATTAATGACCATCCAATGTTCAATTAATGATTTGATTTGCGCGAGTCTAACTCTTGTAAGAATAAACACTCAAAGTACATATTCTTGAATAATATCGAACTACAATTTTAAATCCATTTAATTTGTATTCAATACTAATTCTAATTTAATTTCAAATTAAATAATTACACTTCTTTTAGCGCATTTTAGACTTATATTCTAAATCAAATCTTAATGGGACTCAAAGGCCCAATTAACATCCAATGTCAATTTAATTAAGTCCAATGGACTTTTAATTAATTCTTAAGGCATGGACTTTGGCAACCAAAGCCCAATAAGGAATCACACTTTGCCATAAAATCAATTTTGGCCCATTAGGCCTAATTAAATATTTAAAGGCCCAATTATTCTATTTGAACTTTATGGAATTGTTTTAGGCCCAATTTGGATCTAATCCAATTGTCCTAAACCAAGCTTGGCCCAACCAAGCCCATTAAGCCCAAATACAACAATATTAGCCCAATTCAAAATTAAAGACTAATTTTAATTAATACAAAATTCCAAATTTCACATTTTTTAAATAAAGTGTAATAGCCATAATTAATTAGTTAAACCATATTTTCCAAAACATCAATTAAACGAATTAATCATTCTTAAATTAAACAACCCATGTCCAACACAAATTGAAGCAAAATCAATCTATTTCACATGCTTCTTGTTCACGGCAATATGACATAATTAATATCCAATTTTTGATTTCAATCTAATTAAATCAACAATCAATATACACATCATGCTTTAAACACATCCAATGGTCTAAAATCAAAAAATCACCATGATACACATCTAGGGTATTTTCGGCCATAGCAAGGAAATTAGGGAAAATTAATCTAATCAATATTTCTCAAATTTTAAGATGCATAAATCTAATTCATCATCATCCAAGCTCAACCAAACAAACAATTTGAAGAAATCATGCTCAAAACATAAATACCCAAAATTAAAATATATAAACCCTAAACTTATTTCATGCTTAGAATTGGCTCTCTGATACCATTTTTGGTGTTCCTAGAACATGCCAAGGATCTCTAATCATGATATGTGTGTGAATACTCAAAGAAATTACGGAAAAACTTACAATGATCGGATTGATGACTATATGAAGTTCAAAACTTTTGATGTTTGAGAAGAGCTCCAAGCCTTTCTTTATATTCCAAACTCAAGGGATTAGTTTCCCTAACACCTTGTATGACTCATTGAAGTGCTAGCTCACTTGAAATTTTGAAGAAAAATTTCTAAGGGAGAGGGAGAAGCTCTCGGTTTTTACAAGAGAAGGGAGAGAGAATTTTTGATTTTGTGTTGTGTATTTGATTTTCAAAAATCAATTACATTTTACCAAAATCAAGTTTGGTATATGTCATTCCAAAATGACAAAGTGTATTCTACAAGTTACCAACAAATCCACCACCAACTTCTATCACCAAAAAGGTGACTAAAGTTGACTAATGATGTAAGTTCGTGAGCCCCACTTCAAATTCAAAATTCAAGTGGGCCCGCTTAATAGACTTCGGGCTCGGTTTCGTTTAATTCCGAATTAACGAATTTGCCCTTACGATATTATTATTAAAGTCGCTTAAGAATTAATTCTGAATTAATTCGTTTGCCCGAATTAAAATCTAATTTTAATTCCACATTGAAATCTAATTTCAATTAATATATCGAATATATTATTTAATCGATTAATTCCAAATTAATCGTTCTCTCTCTTCTATCGAATGTTATCCCAAATAAATTCTTGCCGTAATTAATCCCAGATTAATTTTCTATCTCTTATAATTAATCCTAGATTAATTCTGTTCGAGTCAAACGTCATCGGTGAATCTTTGGGAAGCGACCCATGAGATCCATGGATATGTTGACAGTAAATCTGGTCGTCGGACTATCCGAACACGTGCGTACCCCGTACTACGTTCTTACAGATTTACAAGACATTGTTGGCTTCTAGCAAATCACCGTCCCTACCCAATTCTCCAGAAATATTCTTTTAAGGAATAGATAATCTTTATCAAGTGTAGTATACTAATTATTGCGTATTACGATCCAATATCGGATGTCACATGCTAGGCCTGAGGCTGGAATTGTGTATGCCCCATACGAAGCATATATCAGATCACTAGCAACTAGTCTCTTTAATCGGATAATTATGACCTTGTCATATTATCCCGATAGTTGCAATATATTAGAGTACATGTTCCGTATCCCTGCGTGATCATAATCTCCATATGACTGAAGTGATACTTCCATCTTGACATCACACCTAATACACTACGATTCTCAATAAACCTAGAAGAGGCGTACACAAATCCTGTTAAAGTCCCGGATGACCAAAACCAAAACGTACTGATTGTCGCAAGTATTAGCGATGCAAGTATTAGGTTAAGACCAAACACACCTACCCTGATTCGGATTCCCATAGACACATAGTCATACTACCAATGGGATTCCGAGGGGTCTATCCAGAGCGAAGCTGTTTCCGTACCATCTTTAAACAGAACCTCCTATTACACTTGCATGAGTATCCAATACCCAAATGTATGAGAACCATGCTGTTACGCTTCCATAACGCGCACAAGTGTAATACTAGCCTATTCTGTATTATCGATGTCCAGTCTCGATAATACTACGACTAGAGATATTTAATGATTAAACCTTTCGTGGATTGATACTGTCTCATATCTTATTAATCCGGAACTAATCATAAGGACTTTTATCATTGATATATTCAAGTAATCTAATTACAAAATGATAAAATAACAATTTCCTTTGTCACATAGTTAATTTGTACAAAAACCACAATGTCTTTTACAAATAGTGATGCTATGGGTCATAATTATCCAACAGATGTAATGAACGGGTAATCAATTAACTCGATTTTCATACCCAATTGTCTCTTGTAGATTCTTGTTGCCTTGAATCATCGTATGAGTACGTGTTTACTCTTCTGTGTCACTTAATATATATTGTGGATGCTTATTAACTTTCGTAACATGATGTTATACTGTACGTTGAGTTTTATGCCCATGGTTATTAGGAAAGGTGACTTGCGAGACACAAACGTGGACAAGTGCCGTACGAGCTTGATTTTTTGCTACCAAAAAATATGTAATGATTTCTGTAATGTACATGATTTTATTCAAAGAAAAATATTATCATGGAGCGCTTAGGGTTAAAAATAAAGACAAACTCAAGAATCTAGGTATTTTAAATATATCTCATTTTAGGTTTATCAACCAAAACTATGTATCACCACATTTATATAACAAGAGAATAGTAGGATATCATAATACTCTTTTAAATGGGATAATAATTTAAAATATAATAATATTTTGCATGTAGATTTTTCGTCCTAGGATCTATGGAGATTTTTTGGTATTTGGATTTTTGGAGATTTTTTCCTAGGATTCTTGGTGATTTTTTCGTCTTAAGTTCCTTGGAGATTTTTTCCATCCTAAGATCTTTGTAGATTTTTCCGTCTTAGGATCCTTAGAGATTCTTTATATTCGGATCATTAAAGATTTTTCTTTTAGGGAACCTTGGAGATTTATTTTCATCTTAAGATCTTTGGAGATTTTTATTCTAGGATCCTTAGATAAATTTTTGTCATATGATTTTTTTTAAGGATCGGTAATTTTTTCATAGAATCTTTGGAAATTTTTCCGTCTTAGAATCCTTGAAGATTTTTTTATCTTAAGATCCTTGAAGATTTTTCACTCTTAGAATCCTTAAAGATTTTTGGTTGTAGGATCCAATGATATATTTCCATCTTAGGATCCTTCAGAATTTTTCATTCTTAAGATCCTTGGAGATTTTCCATCTTATGATACTTGAAGATTTTTTCATCCTAGAATTCTTGGAGAATTTTTTCATCTTAGGATTTTTGGATATTTTTTTCCATAGTATCCTCAGATAAATTATTGTTCTAGGATCTTGTTTAGGATATATAATTTTTTTATGTCATAGAATATTTGGAGATTTTTTTATCTTAGGATTCTTGGATATTTTTATCTCTTAAGATCCTTAGTGAATTTTCCATCTTAGGATCATTAGAGATTTTTTCATCCTCGGTCCCTTGGAGATTTTTTTTCCATCTTAAGATTTTTGGAAATTTTCTTTGCCCTAAGATCCTTGGATAAATTTTTGTCAAGAGATCCATTTTGTAAGGATCCGTAATTTTTTATTATTGTAAAATCTTTGGAGATTTTTCATCCTAAGATCTTAGGATTTTTTTTATTATTTTAAGGATCTTTGGAGAATTTTCAGTCTTATGATCCTTCGAGAGTATTCGCCATAAACTTCATCGAGATTTTTTCGTCTAAAAATCCTTGAAGGTTTTTTAATCCTAAAATCCTTAGAGATTTTTTCATCCCTATAGATTTTTTATCATAAGATCTTTAGAGATTTTTCATCCTTATATATTTTTCGGCTAAGGATCCTTGAAGATTTTTTGCCATATGATCCTTGTAAATTTTTTCGTCTTAAGATCCTTGGAGATTTTTCTATCTTATTATCCTTAGATATTTTTTTATCCTTGGAGATTTTCTATCTTAGGATCCTTGGATAGTTTTTCATCTCTGGATGCTTAGAATTTTTTTTATCATTTTTTTAGCATTCGTATTATGTATTTTTTTTGTCCTAGGTGTTAGGGATATGCCCTATACCCAACTTGTGGATAGGCTATATGTACATGTATTTGCAATATTTCATTAATTAATAAAATGACAATCTTTATTATACGTGTCTTACATAAGTTATATGAATCATCAAACACTGTAATAAAGCCCTTGGAGTAATAAGATGATGGCTTCCACGCCTTATGAGAATCATTACTCTCAAACGTTCCAAGTCATAGTTTTGTGAATAATCTGGGAGTTCAAAAAGAGGAGAGACTAGCATGATGATATGATCCGCCCTTAAGTGGGGTAGCCGATCTCATAGTCTACTAGCGGGGATCCGTCCGCTTGGTGTATCACATGGATGCATGAGTTGCTCGTGTCCATCGAACTGACCGCCGAAAGTTTTCACATGGAGTGTTTATCCCATGTGTCTGTGAGAACTTTCATGTATCGATTTTATGACTAGTCCTTAGACTTGAGGTCTTTACAATCTTATATGTGGATCAAATGACTTTGACATTCTCCTTCCCCGGATAAAAAAATCTGGTCATAAGGGTATGATTGGGTCATTTGCTGAAACACATGAAGTTTGTAAAGATACAACAGAGAATCACCACTCTCTCGGATAATATTTTCTTATAGGAGTAGTATTCAAGTTCGCGGGTTGATATGTGTGATTAGTGCTTGAGACTGTGGCTGCAGCGGAAGAATCATGTGGATTAGCACGATTCATGACACTATCAACATCATACCTTTGACTATATGGGTAGACACTTTCCATAACCTAGGTCAAACGGTGGGGATACAGTGAGGTGAGAGACCGTATCATATGTAAATCACATACAAAATGGGTATATATAACTTTCCTTCTCATTTTGGGGCATTGGCATGTTGCTAGATGTCAACCTTGGTCATTGAAATCGAATGACCATCTGATCGGAGGATAATTTATGTTCGATTAAATTTTCATGATTCATTTCATGTCCAACTTGAGGGGAACCCAAAAGGTCACACACAACAAAGTCGAAATCAATAGTTAACAGTGCACATACAAATTTAACATCATATATGATTGATGTAGGAATTATTCATAAATGATTCAATGCGCCATTTTTTTATGATTAGTTCTCTCTCATTTCAACTCGAAATTGGTGTGTAAAAGCTCGTTGGAAAGCTAACACCCCGATATTAATTTTAGGTACAAGTTTTGCATGATTTGGTTAAGATATGAATTGTGAAATTGCAGTTAAAGTTCACGCATCTGTAAAAAACGTGAATCGTAAATTTATTTGAATAAAATAAAATGCAATATCATAATTAAATATTAATCAAAGTTATTTAATGCCTAAAATAATTCCAACATATTAAAACTCATTTGCTTGATGATTCTATGTATGATTAGAATTGGCATGATTTTTTTAGGGTGCAAGCATCTAAAGACTTTCTAAGGAAATAGAGAGTGTATTGCTTATCCCTTAGCTAAGTAATTATTCCGTGAAGAACTTAGAGATTTATTACCTTTAAGGCTAATAAATATAAATCACTTGTTTATAATAAAAGACATTATAAAAGATACAAGTGGGGTAGGACCAAGGCGTTAATAAAACTTTCCAAACTAAAGTTAATTTAACCAAAGGTATTACTAGAGTTAGATAATGATTTGGTGTCTTCCTTCACTCACTACCTTTTTATAGCCAAAAGGAAAAGCTGTGAAGACATCTAGATAATCATATTTAAAGTGTTGGACTAATTTGGAGGATCTATTGTTTATTCCTATCACCAAGGCAATAAGAGCCTAAGAGGTAAGGGTATTTAAGAGAGTTCGTTTCACCCTCCCTCTGGGGAATTTTCAATGGATGAATCCATTTGACAGTTATTCACTTAAACTTGCTAAAATCCTCAATAATAATTTAAGTCTAAAATTTTCCTCCCATTGTAAAGTATAGACCCATAGGGCTTAAACCGTATTGGCAAGACTAGGCTTTACCAGACTGACCAATACCAATTTGTCCCTAAATCGTACTAATGACAATGGTTTGACTTTTCTGAGTCATAAGACACATCGACCCTTAGGCGTGGTCTTATAACTTAGTGGCAAAGATTGGGTGTCGACAAGGACTAACATAAGCTATGACATGTTTGATTGCCCAATGCAATGATCAAAGAATTGTGAATTATATCATAAATTAGTTGGAAACCTACCTAATTATCGTATTTTATAACGACCGGCCCTAGTCAGACTTATGAAATGATGATAATGGGATCCTTGCCCACAAGAAATCCATCATATTGGGGTTAATTCGATTTGCTTAAAATTTTAAAACAATTGAGTGGGAGCAACTTCATAATATTAAAAGCCAATGTTATTATGAAACATTAATGAAAACATATTCCTAATTTTAACATTCTCTCTTAACAGGTGGATTAAAATATTTCACAAACATTCAAATGGCAAACAGAGTATCACTTCGTTCCATCCTTGATGAACATAAGCTCAAAGGGGACAACTACAATGACTGGTTTAGAAACCTTAAAATTGTCTTACGACAAGAAAAGATTTTCTATGTTCTTGAAGATACTGACCAAAATACATTTGATGCTTGGAAGAAACACATCGATGATGATGAACAAGCAGTTTGCATAATGCTTGGCTATATGTCGGACGAACTTCAGAAAGCTCATGAAGATATGGATGCTCAAACCATCATCTTTCACTTGAAGGAGTTATATGCAACTTTTGTTCATACCGTGAGATTCCAAGTGTCATGTGTCTTATTCCAAACAAGGTATAAGGAAGGATCTGTTAGTGGACATGTGCTTAAGATGATTGGCCACATTGAAAAATTGGCCAAACTCGGGTTCATCATGGATCATGAGATAGGTCACGATCTAATTCTTCAGTCCTTACCAAAAGACTTCTCTAACTTTATTATGCAGTTTCATTTGTCTGATAAATAAGCTACTTTAGCAAAATTGCACAATGTGATAAAGCAAGCAGAGAAGGACTTGAAACCGGAGCTTAAAACCTCTGTCATGCTTACGGGTACGGACCTGAAGCCACGAGGCCCAAAGAAAAATAAGGGCAAGGTTAAGGCTTCAGATGACCTAAAGCCTAATGGTAAGGTGGAGAAGAAAAAGGGAAAAGGGAAATGTTTCTTTTGTGGAAAGAAGGGTCAATGGAAGAAAGACTGCAAATCCTTGAAAGCCAAGGAAGTTAGGGAAGCCCAAGAGGCCAAGAAGCCCAATGCTTCAGGTATGTTGTATATGATTGAACTATATTCTCAAAACTCTGAACCTTCTACTTGGGTGCTTGACACCGGTTGTGGGACTCACTTGTGTAACAATGTGCAGGGCCTGAGAAACAGTAGGAGACTCCGTCGTGGGGAGGTTGACTTACACATGGGTAATGGAGCAAAACTGGCTGCCTTGTGCATGGGGACTTATTCATTAGTTTTGCCGAATGGTTTAGTTTTAGACTTAGAAGATTGTGTTTATGTACCTTCTCTAGTAAAGAGCATCATTTCAATTTCTTCTTTATGTAATAAAGGCTTTTCATGCCTAATAAGTTGTTATGAATGTTCTATTTATTTCAATGAAATAAAATATGGAGATGGTATTTTGAATAATGGTATCTATGTCTTACAAACTAACAAAGAATGTCCAACCTCTAATATATAGAACGTTAACTCGAATAATCTCAATGAATCACTTTTATGGCACAGTCGCTTAGGTCATATCAATGAATCATGATTAGCTAAGCTACATAAAGATGGGTATTTCAGACCCTTCAAATATGAACCTTATGGAACTTGTGAGTATTGTTTACTTGGTAAAATGACCAAATTACTCTTCAAAGGTAAATGACAGCGTGCAGTGTAGACATTAGAACTCATACACTCTGATGTATGCGGACCAATGTCAGTTATCGCTAGAGGTGGTTTCTCCTGCTTCATTACCTTTATCGATGATCACTCGCGATATGGGTAAGTGTACCTTATGCGGTACAAATCTGAAGCCTTTGAGAAATTCAAAGACTTCAAAGCTGAAGTAGAAAACCAGCTTAATAAAAGTATTAAGTCACTAAGGTATGACCGAGGTGGTGAATACTTAAGCAACGAATTTCAAGATTACTTGAGAGAAAATGGCATTGTTTCCCAGTGGACTCCTCCGGGAATTCCACAACATAATGGGGTCTCCGAAAGGAGAAATCATACATTATTAGATATGGTCCGATCAATGATGCCAGACACGGATCTACCTCTTTCATTTTAAGGTCTTGCTTTAGAAACTGCAACACTACTACTAAACCAAGTTCCTTCCAAGACTGTTAGTCAAACACCATATGAGTTATGGTCTGGGAAACGTCCTAGTCTTAGTTATTTAAGAGTTTGTGGATTAGACGCATACGTTAAGCTCACAAAACTAACAAATTGGATGATAGGGCAATTAAATGTAAGTTTGTAGGATATGCCTTGAACTTAAGAGCATACGTGTTCTACATCCCAAATGAACAAAGAACATTTGTCTCACGAAATTCTAAATTTCTAGAGAATGAATTCCTTCTCAAGAAATATAGTGGGAGTAGACTTGGCCTCGATGAGTTACGAGAAGAACAAACTAACATAGAACTAAGCCCCAGGCCCCTCAAAAGGGTAGCGACAGAACAACCACAAGGTTATGAACTTAGAAAGTCTGGTAGAGAAAGATATGAGTCTGAAAGATATGGTTTCCATATTGAAGAGGAACATTATCAGGTCATTGATAATGACGATCCCACCAGTTATGATGAAGCAATGCGTGACATTGATTTAGTCAAGTGGCTTGAGGCCATGAAATTCGAAATAGACTCTATGTATCAGAATCAAGTCTGGGAGTTGGTGGATGCACTTGAAGGGATAAAAACCATAGGCTGAAAGTGGATTTACAAGCGTAAAACTGATGCAGAAGGCAACATCCAAACCTATAAGGCTTGGTTGGTGGCGAAAGGTTAAAGACAAATCCAAGGAATTGACTATGACGAAACCTTCTCGCCTATTGCAATGATAAAGTCCATTAGAATTTTACTAGCACTAGCTGCACACTTTGATTATGAGATTTGGCAGATGGATGTCAAAACAACTTTCCTTAATGGGAACCTCGTAGAGGAATTCTATATGACACAACCTGAGGGGTTTGCATCTAAGGATGATCATAATAAAGTATGCAAGCTTAAACGATCCATTTATGGACTCAAGTAAGCCTCCAGAAGTTGGAATATACGATTTAATGAGACAATCAAAGAATTTGACTTCATCAAAAATATAGACGAGCATTTTGTTTACAAGAAAAGTAATAGGAGTGTTGTTGTATTTCTTGTATTATATGTCGATGACATATTAATCATCAGGAATGTTATTCCCATGATGCAAGCCACCAAGCAATGGTTATCTCAGAATTTCTCCATGAAAGATTTGGGAGAAGCAGCCTACATCCTCGGCTTTAAGATCTACCATAATATATCTAAGAGGTTGTTAGGACTTTCTCAATCTACATACATAGATAAAGTTTTGAAAAGATTCCAAATGGAAGATTCCAAAAGAGGTAATTTATCTACTTGTCATGGAATCAAATTATCTAAGGAGCAATGTCCACATACTCCTTCAGATAGAGAGCGTATGAGTAGGATCCCTTATGCTTCAGCAATAGGATCAATCATGTACGCCATGCTATGTACAAGACCTGATGTCTCTTATGCTCTTAGCATAACGAGCAGGTATCAGGAAAATCCTGGTGAGCAACACTGGGCAGCTGTCAAAACAATCCTCAAGTATCTAAGAAGAACTAAGGATGTGTTTTTGACATACGGAGATTGTTATGAGATGAAAGTCATTAGTTTATGTGATGTGAGCTTTCAGACCGATAGGGATGACAACAAATCGCAAACATGATATCTGTTTACTTTGAATGTCGGTGCTGTCAGTTGGAAAAGCTCAAAGCAGTCAACTACAGCGGACTCCACCATTGAAGCCGAGTATATTGCAGCATCTGAGGCAGCTAAAGAAGCAGTCTGGATAAAGAAGTTCATCACGGAGCTGGAAGTGCTTCCCGCGATAAAGAATGGCGTCACGATGTACTGTGACAACACGGGCGCCATTGCTCAATCAAAGGAACCAAGGTCCCACCAGAAATCCAAGCATGTACTCAGGCGATTTCATCTCATCAGGGAAATTATTGAGAGAAAAGAAGTTATTATAGATAAAATACCCACAGAAGATAATCTTGCAGATTCTTTGACTAAAGGGCTGACTCAACAAAAGCATGATAGGTACACCCAAGAGTATGATGTCCATATTCATACTAGTTGGCTATTGTGCAAGTGGGAGATTGTTAGGGATATGCCCTATACCCAACTTGTGGATGGGCTATATGTACATGTATTTGCAATATTTTCATTAATTAATAAAATGTCAATCTTTATTATACTTGTCTTACATAAATTATATGAATCATCAAACATTGTAATAAAGCTCTTGGAGTAATAAAATGATGGCTTCCATGCCTTATGAGAATCATTACTTTCAAACGTTCCTAGTCATAGTTTTATGAATAATCTGGGCGTTCACAAAGCGGAGAGACTAGCATGATGATATGATCCGCCCTTAAGTGGGGTAGCCGATCTCATAGGCTACTAGTGGATATCCGTCCCATTGGTGTATCACATGGATGCATGGGTTGCTCGTGTCCATCGAATTGATTGTTAGACAGTAATGACCCATAGCGTCACTATTTTGTAAATGATATTGTATTATTGTACAAAATTAACTATGTAGTAATGAAATTGCCTTTTACCGTTTTGTAATTTATTTACTTTGATATATAAATGGTAAAAGTCCCTATGATTAGTTCCGGATTGTGATGATATGAGACGGTATCAATCCATAAAGGTTTAATCATTAAATATCCCTAGTCGTAGTATTATCGAGATTGGACATCGATAATGCGGAATAGACTAGTACTGCACTTGTGCATGTTGTGAGGGCACAACGGCATAGTTCTCATATATTTAAGTATTGGATACTTATGCAAGTGCGGTAGGAGGTTGTGTTTTACCGATGGTACGGAAAACAGCTTCGCTCTGGATAGACCCCGCGGAGTCCCATTGGTAGTATGTATGCGTGTCTATGGGAGTCCGCTTCAAGGTAGGTGCATATGATCTTAACCTGAGACTTGCATCGCTAGTACTTACGACAATCGGTAAACTTTAGTTTTGGTGGTCCAGGGCTTTAACGGGTTCTGTGTACACCTCTTCTGGGTTTATAGAGAATCGTAGTGTATTGGGTGTGATGTCAAGATGGAAGTATCACTTCAGACATATGGAGATGATGATCGCGAGGGATACAGAACTAGTACTCTATAATGGTTGCAACCATCGGGATAATATGACTAGGTCAGGATTATCCGATTCAAAGACCGGTTGCTTGATGTCCGATATGTGTATCGTACGGGGCAGACACATCTCCAGCCCCAGGCCTTACATGTGATCATCCGATACTGGTTCGATATACACTATACTACGGTATACTACGCCTGTTATAGATCTTATATTCCAATAAGAATATTTCTAGAGAATTGGGTAGACATGGCGTTTTGCTAGAGGCTAACCTTGTCTTGTAAATCGGTAAAAACGTAGTACTTGGTACGTACGTGTTCGGATAGTTCGACAACCGGATTTACTGCCAACATATCTAGAGATCTCTTGGGTCGCTTCCCGAAGATTCACCAATGACGTATGATTCAAACTCGATTAATCTTGGATTAATTACGGAGAGACTTTATCTTGGATAAAGTACTATATAAGAGAGAGAACGATTAATTTGGAATTAATCGTAAAATTATTATATTCGATATAATAATCGAAATTCGATTTCGACGCGAAATTAAAATTAGATTTTAATTCGGGCAAACGAGTTAATTTAGAATTAATTCGTTAGCGACGTAAATAATAATTTCGCTAGGCGCAATTATTTATTTAAATTCGATTTAATTAACGTCGCGACGTAAGTTCGGTATTTCGGAAATATCGAACCCGAACGCGTGAGTGCACGTGGGCCCACTTTCATTTGGAAACGTGTGGGGCCCACATGACACATGTCATTATATGCATTATTTAATTGTTGATGCATTGCATGGAGATAGTGTACAATGCACTCAAGGGTTTTGCATGGAAATTGAGTGTTTGACACTCTAAGCCATTGCATGATTTGTGTCATAAGTTTATTATTAATTAATAAATATTATGGCATAAATATAAATTGATTTTTGTAACAAAAAATCAGATCTCTCTCTCTCTCTCACATTGCCGAAAACTTCACTGCATTTTTGGCTCTCCACTTTTCTGTTTTTGTTGCAAAAACTTGAAGAATTTGTGCATGTTTGGAACATAAAATACACATCTTTGGCTAGCACCATCAAGGGATCATACAAAGGTGTTATGGGAAACTCATCTTAGAGCTTGGAAGGATAAAAATTACTTGGAGCTTCTCTTTTCTGTTTGGCCGAAACCCTCACTGCACAAAGGAGAAATTTTTGTTTCATCAATGCATCCGCATTCCGATCTTTGTGAGTATGATTCCGCCATACTTCAATATTGTTCATTCATTTATATGTTTTGCTTGTTCTTTTGATCTTGGGACATGGATTAGATTTTCCAACAATGGTATCATTGAGCTTAAAGAGCATGCAAATATATTAGGGTAATATTTGGGCAAAATTGATTGAAGCATGATTTGATGATTTTGATTGATTAAGTATGCTTAAATGTATGTTACATTATGTTATACATTATCAATTTCATGAAAATAAATTGGATTAATTTTCCCCTCTTGGAGAGGCTTGGCCGAATACTACCTAGACCATGGAGATGATGATTTGTTGTTTATAAGATAATTGGATGACTTTAAACGAACATAAAATGACGATTTGTGATTCGATTGGATTGAAAACGAAATCGGTAATTTTTCATCACCTTGGCCGAATGCATGGAAGTAGATTAGGACTTGATTTTTTGATTAAATAATGTTGGACATATATTTAAGATAAAAATATGATTAATGGATTAATTTGATATTTTGGGAATATTGATTTAAAGGATTAATCATGATAATACACTTTAATTAATTAAGTTATAAAATTTGGAATTTTAAAATTTGGTTAATTGGGCTTAATTTTGAATTGGGCCTAAAATATTATATTTGGACATAAATGGGCTTGGTTGGGCCAAGTAGATTTGGACCATTTGGATTGGATCCAAAATGGGCCTAAATCACACCATTTAAGTCCAAATGTAATAAATGGGCTTTTATGTTTAATTGGGCCTTATGGGCTTGATATTGATTTTTATGGCAAATGAGGGTGATTCCTTATTGGGCTTGGAAATTGGGTTTGACCCACATTGACCAAGGCCCAAGCCTAATGAAATCAATAGAAAGCCCATCGGACTTTAATTAAACGAACATTAGATGTTAGTTGGGCTTTGAGACCCAATAGTACTAGATTTGGAATCTAAGTTATAAAAGCACAATAAAAGTGTAAATATTTAATTTAGAATTAAATAAAAGGATTAGTATTGAATACGACTTAAATTGGATTTAACGAGTAGTTCGATATAATTCGTGAATTATACTATAAGTATTTATTCTCAAAACGAGTTGGACTCGCGCAAATGCAAACAATTGTTTGAACATTGTATTGTCACCTAATTAAAGACTAATTAAATGGATTTGATTGGTTGTATAACATGCCTTGAATGAATGAATGTGGATGTGTTGTATGAATAGTGTATATCGGATGGATATTAGAAGGGAAGGGTAATTTTTAAATTATTGTAAATTTGGAATTTATAAATTGGACCTGCGTGTCCAGCCTTATCTCTTTATCTCTTTGTATTCTCTTCTCACCTAATTCCCCTCAATGTAAATGAGGTTTCTCTTATTGTATTATGTAATTGGGTAGAAGTAGAATAGTGCTAGCGGGGAGAGGAAAGGGAGTGATTTGTTCTAGGAACAAGTTGTTTATATATCCATCCGCATATCACTATTACTTTACTTATGCGCTTTATGATGTTTTAGAAGCATGCTTAAGGGTGTATGATGATGAGACCTAACAAAGATAAATTAATTGGTTGCCAATTACGCGAAAAATCCCTCAAACAATATTAAGCGATTTTCCTTCCGTTGAATGATTCTTTCTCAAGATCCGAAATTGGCATTGGTTTGTTGGCCAAAGTCAAGACCTTTGTCAATTGAGGATGTGTTTGAATCATGAGAGTTTTGTTCCACATCGGTGTCCTGTCCAAGTTGTGATTTGTTGGCCAAAGTCAAGATCACTTCTTGTCCATCGACATTGATTACGAAACTTTCCTCGTCAATGGGTCCCGCTTAACTGGAATCATTAGGTTTGTTGTGCCAAAGCCAAGGCTTAGTTGATTCAGAGGAAATGGTTAGGAAAATGTATTGGATACATTGACATATGTATTAGATATATATGTTTCGGACTTGGATGTCCACCTACCGGATCTAGGAATTGGATGGGATCCAATTGATCTTCGAGATCTACCTAGTTAAATATCATACAACTTGTTGGCCAAAGTCAAGGTTGTGTGTTATTTAACGGGATCCTAGCCCACTAGGAAATTGGATTTCCCGAGTACTCAACAGAGGGTTAGAGACTTGTAGAAAATAGTGGGAGGCTAGTATTGAATTTGCAATTTCATTCAGATACTTAGCTTACGCGCTTAAAAAATTTATTTCGTCAATATTTTAACAATTAGTTGGACTAATAAAATGTTATTTTTCTTGTAACAGTTTGACTGTACCCATATATCGTTAACTAGATAGTTGGACTATCGTAGTTAAGATGGCAAGCAAGGTAAATGTCCGAGACATCATCATGGGTGACAATGTCTTTAAGGGGACAAACTTCGCTGATTGGGAAATGAACCTAAGGATAGTCCTTGGGGCGGAGAGGATACTGTATACGATACAAAGACCTCTCGGGCCTAAGCCCACTGAGCCACTTGAGCTGGAGTTATGGAAAACTCACAGTGATGATTGTGACACGGCTCAGTCGATCATGCTTGCTTCAATGACTCAACACTTTCGCCGCCAGAATAGGGACTTGGATCCTTATAATATGATGGTAAGATTGCAAGATCTTCACCGCACTAATAAGCGGATGGCAGGTACGAGTTGGTGAAGAAAATCTTTCGCTCCCGTATGACTGATAGTAGTTCTGTTGAGGTCCATGGGACTCAAATGATAGCCGATCTTGATGAATTGGCTAATATGGGTATAGTCTTGGAGGCTGAGCTGGCTATAGATGTAATTCTACAGTCACTACCCGATACTTGGAAACAGATTGTTATAAACTACAAATTGATGAATTCGGATGATACTCTTGGAGAGTTATTGTCGATTCTCAAGGAGTCAGAGAAAGAGCTTCTGAAAGGCAACAAGCGCGAGGCGCACTTTGCATCAACATCTCAAACGCCGAAAGCTGGCTCAAGGCAACTGGGGGTGTTAAGAAGAAAAAGCATAGAAACAAAGGCAAGGCCAAGTCAACAAAGGCTTTTGGGAAGCAAGGGACAAGTCTCAAGATGTTTGCCTGAAATGCGGCAAGAAAGGTCACTGGAAGCGTGACTGCCGCATGAACAAGGGACATAAGGAGGACATACAGGCGGGCAAGGCACCGGCCTCAGGTATGTTTGTTATTGAGATAAATATGACTACTTCTAGTCTTAATAAAAATTGGATTTTTGATTCTGGCTGTGGTTCATATTTGTACTGATGTGCAGGATCTGCATGATAGCAGGAGACTGGCTTCGGGGGAGGTAGATCTACGAGTTGGAAATGGAACTTCTGTTGCTGTTTTGGCCGTAGGCACTTTTGTTTTGGAACTGCCCTCGGGGCATGTACTTGAACTAAATGACTGTTATTTTGTTCCTAGTTTAACTAAGAATATTATTTCTGTATCTTTGTTAACCCAGTATGGGTACACTTTTGTATTTAAAAACACTAGGTGTTATTTATATAAAAATGATGCAGAAATTTGCAGTGCCGATGCAAATAATGGTCTTTATATTTTGAATATAAACAATCTCCAAAACGTAAAATAACAAACAAAAGGCTCAAAATGAGTAATCCAAAGGAAGAAACTTATATGTGGCATTGTCGTCTGGGACACATCAACAAGACTCGCATATCCACACTTTCGAAGAGTGGGTACTTGACGGATTTGATCCAAATTCATATGACGTCTGCGAATCTTGTTTATTAGGCAAAATGCCTAAATCACCTTTTAGTGGTAAAGGTGAACGAGCCACTGAACTGTTAGCCCTCGTTCATAGTGACGTTTGTGGGCCCATGTCTAGCCAGGCTAGAGGTGGATACCGATACTTCGTAACCTTTACGGATGATGCATCGCGTTATGGTTATGTGATCTAATGATGCACAAGTCGGAAACTTTTGAAAAATTCAAAGAGTTTCGACACGAAGTTGAAAAAACAACAGGCAAGAGTATTAAAACATTACGTTCGGACCGTGGTGGCGAATACTTAAGTAATGAGTTTCAAGATTACCTGAAAGAATATGGTATTCTTTCACAATGGACTCCTCCTGGAACACCACAATTAAATGGTGTGTCTGAACGGAGAAACCGTACCTTGTTGACATGGTAAGGTCGATGATGAGTCGCACTGAGCTACCTATATCCTTCTGGGGACATGCATTGGAAAGTGCAATTCTTATTTTGAATAGGGTTCCGTCAAAGTCTGTTGAACAGACTCCGTATGAGATATGGACAGGAAAGAAACCAGGTTTCTCATTCCTGAAGATTTGGGGTTGCTGGGCATACGTCAAACGTTTGGAAGGTACCAAACTTGAACCCAAATCAGATAAATGCCTATTTGTTGGATATCCTAGGGAAACCAAAGGATATTACTTCTATTACCCACAAGAGAACAAAGTATTTGTTGCTCTACATGCGATTTTCCTTGAGAAGGAATTCCTAAATGCAGTGTTTAGTGGGAGGAAAGTAGAACTCGATGAAAGTCGTAGTGATACTGTTCCTGGCAATGAATCGAGAACGGAACATGAACAGTCCATCCAGGATGAGACTGAACCACAATCTTCAATTACACAAGGACTACGTAGGTCGGAGAGAGTCAGGGTAATACCTGAGAGGTATGGATTCCTGATCTCACCTCATGTAGATATTAATCTTATTGAGGATACTGAACCAGCTACGTATGAGGAAGCGATACAAGGTATCGAATCCACTTTATGGCAAGAGGCCATGAAGGCCGAAATGGATTCCATGTATACCAACCAAGTTTGGACACTGGTTGATGCACCAGAAGGCGTAAAGCCTATTGGATGCAAATGGGTCTTCAAGAAGAAGACAGACATGGATGGCAACGTAAAAACGTACAAAGCTAGGCTCGTAGCGAAGGGGTATCGTCAACAACTTGGAGTTGATTATGACGAAACTTTCTCAACCGTTGCCATGATTAAATCCATTCGGATAATGCTTGCGATAGCTGCATATTACGATTACGAAATATGGCAGATGGACGTTAAAACCGCTTTCCTTAACGGAAACCTGTTGGAGGATGTTTATATGCAACAACCTGACGGTTTTATCGCACCAAGACTTGCAAACAAGGTTTGTAAGTTAAATCGGTCCATTTATGGACTGAAGCAAGCATCGAGGTCATGGAACCAACGTTTTGATGAGGTCATAAAAGAATATGATTTCACTCAAAACGTAGATGATCCTTGTGTATATAAGAAGGTTAGTGGAGTGTACTGACTTTTATTGTCCTTTATGTCGACGATGTATTGCTTATAGGCAATGACATTCCCATGTTAACGTCGGTGAAAGCTTGGCTTTCATTGAAATTCTCCATGAAAGATCTGGGAGAAGCAGCTTTTATTCTAGGATAAAGATCTAACCGGGATAGATCTAGAAGGCTACTTGGACTCTCCCAGAGTACATATATTGATAAAGTGTTGAAGAGATTCAACATGGATCAGTCCAAGAGGGGACTGTTGCCAACATCACATGGCGTCTATCTATCTAGGGACATGTGTCCTAAAACACAAGATGAGAGAGACAACATGAGTCGGACTCCGTTCGCCTCGGCAGTCGGATCGATCATGTATGCCATGATATGTACACGACCTGATGTGTCCTATGCTTTGAGCATGTGCAGTCGATATCAGGCCGATCCAGGACAGGATCACTGGATGGCGGTTAAGAGTATCCTTAGGTATCTTAAAAGAACTAAGGATGTTTTCTTAATCTATGGAGATGGAGAACTTGAGGTATCTGGGTATACCGATGCAAGTTTCCAAACCGACAGAGACGACTTCAAGTCGCAAACCGGGTACATATTTTGCTTGAATAACGGAGCAGTGAGCTGGAAATCTTCCAAGCAAGATACTGTTGCCGATTCAACAACTGAAGCGGAGTACATTGCAGCAGCTGAAGCAGCAAAAGAGGCAGTTTGGATCCGTAAATTTCTAATTGGATTAGGAGTAGTTCCGTTAGCAGCTGAGCCCGTTCCATTGTATTGTGACAATAGCGGGGCTATAGCACAAGCTAAGGAACCAAGGTCTCATCAACGATCCAAACATGTTCTTCGACGATTCCATCTGATTCGAGAGATCAAACATCGTGGCGATGTGAAGATCGAAAAGATCGCATCAGAGGATATACTGCAGATCCGCTGACGAAGGCTATTCCTCGGGAAAAGTTTGAGCGACATGTACATAGTTCAGGTATTAGATGCTTGAGTGACTGGCTATAGGCCAAGTGGGAGATTGTTAGACAGTAATGACCCATAGCGTCACTATTTTGTAATGATATTGTATTATTGTACAAAATTAACTATGTAGTAATGAAATTGCCTTTTACCGTTTTGTAATTTATTTACTTTGATATATAAATGGTAAAAGTCCCTATGATTAGTTCCGGATTGTGATGATATGAGGCGGTATCAATCCATAAAGGTTTAATCATTAATATCCCTAGTCGTAGTATTATCGAGATTGGACATCGATAATGCGGAATAGACTAGTACTGCACTTGTGCATGTTGTGAGGGCACAACGGCATAGTTCTCATATATTTAAGTATTGGATATTTATGCAAGTGCGGTAGGAGGTTGTGTTTTACCGATGGTACGAAAACAGCTTCGCTCTGGATAGACCCCGCGGAGTCCCATTGGTAGTATGTCTGCGTGTCTATGGGAGTCCGCTTCAAGGTAGGTGCATATGATCTTAACCTGAGACTTGCATCGCTAGTACTTACGACAATCGGTAAACTTTAGTTTTGGTGGTCCAGGGCTTTAACGGGTTCTGTGTACACCTCTTCTGGGTTTATCGAGAATCGTAGTGTATTGGGTGTGATGTCAAGATGGAAGTATCACTTCAGACATATGGAGATGATGATCGCGAGGGATACAGAACTAGTACTCTATAATGGTTGCAACCATCGGGATAATATGACTAGGTCAGGATTATCCGATTCAAAGAGACCGGTTGCTTGATGTCCGATATGTGTATCGTACGGGGCAGACACATCTCCAGCCCCAGGCCTTACATGTGATCATCCGATACTGGTTCGATATACACTATACTACGGTATACTACGCCTGTTATAGATCTTATATTCCAATAAGAATATTTCTAGAGAATTGGGTAGACATGGCGTTTTGCTAGAGGCTAACCTTGTCTTGTAAATCGGTAAAAACGTAGTACTTGGTACGTACGTGTTCGGATAGTTCGACAACCGGATTTACTGCCAACATATCTAGAGATCTCTTGGGTCGCTTCCCGAAGATTCACCAATGACGTATGATTCAAACTCGATTATCTTGGATTAATTACGGAGAGACTTTATCTTGGATAAAGTACTATATAAAGAGAGAGAACGATTAATTTGGAATTAATCGTAAAATTATTATATTCGATATAATAATCGAAATTCGATTTCGACGCGAAATTAAAATTAGATTTTAATTCGGGCAAACGAGTTAATTTAGAATTAATTCGTTAGCGACGTAAATAATAATTTCGCTAGGCGCAATTATTTATTTAAATTCGATTTAATTAACGTCGCGACGTAAGTTCGGTATTTCGGAAATATCGAACCCGAACGCGTGAGTGCACGTGGGCCCACTTTCATTTGAAACGTGTGGGGCCCACATGACACATGTCATTATATGCATTATTTAATTGTTGATGCATTGCATGGAGATAGTGTACAATGCACTCAAGGGTTTTGCATGGAAATTGAGTGTTTGACACTCTAAGCCATTGCATGATTTGTGTCATAAGTTTATTATTAATTAATAAATATTATGGCATAAATATAAATTGATTTTTGTAACAAAAATCAGATCTCTCCTCTCTCTCACATTGCCGAAAACTTCACTGCAGTTTTGGCTCTCCACTTTTCAGTTTTTGTTGCAAAAACTTGAAGAATTTGTGCATGTTTGGAACATAAAATACACATCTTTGGCTAGCACCATCAAGGGATCATACAAAGGTGTTATGGGAAACTCATCTTAGAGCTTGGAAGGATCAAATTGCTTGGAGCTTCTCTTTTCTGTTTGGCCGAACCCTCACTGCACAAAGGAGAAATTTTTGTTTCATCAACGCATCCGCATTCCGATCTTTGTGAGTATGATTCCGCCATACTTCAATATTGTTCATTCATTTATATGTTTTGCTGTTCTTTTGATCTTGGGACATGGATTAGATTTTCCAACATTGATCACCGAAAGTTTTCACATGAAGTGTTTATCCCATGTGTCTGTGAGAACTTTCATGTATCGATTGTATGACTAGTCCTTAGACTTGAGGTCTTTACAATCTTATATGTGGATCAAATGACTTTGACATTCTCCTTCCCCGGTTCAAAAGTTCCGGTCATAAGGGTATGATTGGTTCATTTGTTGAAACACATGAAGTTTGTAAGGATACAACAGAGAATCGCCACTCTCTCGGAAAATATTTTCTTATAAGAGTAGTATTCTAGTTCGCGGGTTGGTATGTGTGATCAGTGCATAAGACTGTGGCTGCAGCGGAAGAATCATGTGGGTTAGCACGATTCATGACACTATCAACATCATACATTTGACTATATGGGTAGACACTTTCCATACTCTAGGTCAAACGGTGGGGATACAGTGAGGTGAGGGACTGTATCATATGTAAATCGCATACAAAATGGGTATATATATTTTTCCTTCTCATTTGGGGGCCTTGGCATGTTGCTAGATGTCAACCTTGGTCATTGAAATGGAACGACCATCTGATCGGAGGATAATTTATGTTCGATTAAATTATCACGATTCATTTCATGTCCAACTTGAGGGGAATCCAAAAGGTCACACACAATAAATTCGAAATCAATGGTTAACAGTGCACAATACAAATTTAATAGCATATATGATTGCTGTAGGAATTGTTTATAAATGGTTCAATGTGTTTAATTATTGAACAGATCATTTATGAGGTTCCATAGTGGCTTAGGGATTGGTGAATGACGATAGAGGCACTTTGTGAATTGGAATAAATTAATAAATAAATTTAAAAAAAGTGAATAGTAATGTGAATAGTATTTTTTTGTTATTTGTTTTGAATTCCAATTCGGCCCAAACTCTTATTACGGTTTTATAATCTCATTAAACCACTAAATTAAGATCCAATGGCTAAGATTAAATTAGCATTTATCCCACATCAGATTCTTAATTAATTTTGTTGTCTTTGGAGCACCTATATAAACCCAAAGAATTCTTTACAAATTTTTACACCAAACCTTTCATATCTTGGGTTTATATAAGTGAGCAACTCTAAAGTTTAAGAGTAGGCCACTGATTTTGAGGATCCTTAAGTCTAATTTACTAGAGGAACCTCGAGTTAAAAGTTTTGAGGTATTTGCCTAGGCTAGCACCAAGGGCAAAATACCCGTGCACTCAAGGCGTAGTCTTGCCGTTGAGTTTCGGCTTTGGTTTGTGCACCTTTGGAGGCCACACACTTGGGTGGCTCTTTGGAGCGTGGAAGAGCTTGCTGAGTTCGAGAAAAGCTTGTAGATTGGAGGGAGGACTGGAGGAGTCTTCGGTTCAAGTAAGTATTTTTCTTTCTTTATTTTAATTAGAGTTCTTATGATAGTTAGCATGTTTAGGTTTATGTTCTTTGCATGTTTTATGAGTTTTTATGCTTAAAATATATAGTAACATGCCTAGGTTTGTAGAATAATCAAAACAAATGGGTCTTGGGCAAAGGGATATCGGCATCATAATTTTTAATTTTCCGCTGCGCACTCGCGGCCGCTTCCCAACACTAGGATCTTTAGAGGATTTTCATCCTACCTGATTTTCAAAGAATGATCCTTAGAGAATTTTCATCCTAGAATCCTTAGAGGTTTTTCATCTTAAGAACTTGGGGAGTTTTTATCCTATGATCATTGGAGAAATTTTTGTCTTAAGATCCTTGGAAGTTTTTCCAATTCTTTAATTTTTTTTTTCTTAGGACTCTTGGAGAATTTTTCAACCTAAAATCGTTGGAGGAATTTTTCATTTTAGGATCCATGTAGAAATTTTTGTCTTAGAATGAAAGAAGCTTTTTTTTTCTTATGATTCTTGGAGATCTTTTACTCTAAAATCATTGGAGATCTTTTTTTTTTTTTTTTTAAATCTTAGGATCCTTAGTAGGGATGGCAACGGGCCAGGCTTGGCCCGGGCCCGATTTTTTAATTATAAATATTAAAAATTTATTATATAAATGTATATATTTTATAAATAAAAATATTTAATTATATATTTTAAGTAGGGGCCGGGCCGGGCCCGGGCCCAGATTTTGAAGCCCGGGCCGAGCCCAAGCATTTTTGCCATGTATAATCCTTAGAGATTTTTTTTTATTCTAGGATCATTATGTTATAAGTCAATGGTTGGTGCACCGAAAGGTGCAATGATTTAAGAAATAAATAAAATATATGGGGTGGGTCCCACATGAAAAAAAGTAAATAATAAAAAATTAGAATTTACTATTTGCACAGTGAATCCCATGCCTATAAATAGAGGTTTCATTTCATTATTTTCTTCATGCCATTCTCAACCAAATCTGTTATATTCTTCGAGAGAAATTATAGTTTCTTTTTAAGAGTTTGTGAAAGAGTTGTAGTTCTCATATTCTAAGAGAGTGTGAGATTATCCACTCCTTGTGTTTATAGAGGGGTTGTAAAAAAATTTCCACTATAGTGAAATCCTTCTACATTTGCCCGTGGATGTTTCCATCACATTATATTGTTATATGATAGGCAACGCCTCATGAACTAACAATTATTCTCAATTTTACTTTACCTGTGTGCCAGCTTCAGCTCACGATCCCCTAACACTGGTATCGGTGCTTCAGGTTCAAGGTTACTGTTCACGAAGACTATTCACGTATATGGTACTATTCATGTATACAATATTATTTACACATATGGTACTATTCATGTATAGGGTACTTTTCACATATACGATATTTTATACGGTACTGTTCATATTGAAATAGTAAAAGTCAGTTCAAGTGAGAAGCTGATCATCATCAGAAACATCGCAGGAAAGTTCAAAATTGAGAAGATCAAATGGAGTAATTTTTCTCTATGGAAACTTAAAATAAAAGCAATTTTGAGAAAAGATAATTATTTGGCGGCAATTGGAGAGAGACCAGATGGAATAACTTATGAAAAATGGAATGATATAGATGACAACGCTATAGGCAACTTGTAAATAGCCTTGAAGATTATGTGTTATCCAATGTTGCATAGAAGAGGATTGCAAAAGAGATTTGGGATGCATTTACCAAATTGTACGAGGTCAAGTCACTACACAACAATATCTTCTTGAATAGGAGATTTTACACTCTTTCAATAAGTGAGTCCACAATCATGATGGATCACATCAACAACTTGAATGCATTATTTTCCCAACTCAGTGTGTTGGATTATAGTATATCAACAAATGAACGTACATAGATTCTACTTCAAAGTCTGTCTGATTCGTTTGATAACTTATCATCAACTTGATAAGTAATGTTGTCACTGGTAATCTAGTCTTTGACGAAGTTGCAGCTGTTGCTCTGGCAGAAGAGTCTAGGCGTAAAAATAAGGAAGACATATCTTCTAGTTCGCAACAAGTAGAAGCATTGGCGATGACAAGAGGGAGATCAACGGAACGTGGCTCAAGTGGAAGTCAAAACCATGGCAGATCGAAATCAAAAAGTAAGAAAAATGTTAAATACAATAACTATGGCAAGAAAGGGCATGTCAAGAAAGATTGTTGGAATCTGAAGAATGGTGGAGACAAGGCTCATGTTGCAATAAAATCTCAGGGATGTGTTGCAAGTACTTATGAAGAAGGTGGCACACTTTACAGTGAATTAGCAATGGTGTCCAATGATAGCAGAAAACAACTAAGTGATGCATGGTTAGTTGATTCAGTAGTAAAATGGCACATGACCTATAGGAGAGAAATGTTCTGTCATTATGAGCCTGTCTCCGGAGGATCAAATTTTCTAGGCAATGATCATGCCTTGAAAATTACTGGGATTAGAGCATCAAAATTAAGATGTATGATGGTACTATCCGTACTATACAAGATGTTCGACATGTTGTGGGAATGAAGAAAAATCTTATGTCAATTGGACAGTTAGATTACCTCAGATACAAGATCATTGTTGAAAACGGGGTATTAAAAATATTGAAAGGAGTACTTACTATCTTGAAAGCTGAAAAGATCTCAGCAAACTTGTATATGCTTTTGAGAGACTCGATTCAGGAAGCAACTGCATCAGTAGCATCACTGGATTCTGGAGAGGAAGCTTTTATGTTGTGGCATCAGAAACTATGCCACATGTCAGAACATGGATTGAAGATTCTCGTCAATCAAAAGCTACTCCCAAGCTTGAAAGAAATTATTCTACCGTTTTGTGAGCATTGTGTTACAAGTAAGTAAAGCAAATTAAAATTCAAGAAGTCAAGTGCTCGGAGTAAAACCATTTTAGAGTTGATTCACTCTGATATTTGGGAAGCACCAGTTTAATCTTTGGGGAAAGTAAAATATTTTGTATAATTTATTGACGACTTTTCTAGAAGATGTTGGGTGTTCCCGATCAAAAATAAGTCAAATGTAATGTCAGTTTTCAGAAATTTCAAAGCACAAATTGAAGTAGAATCTGGAAAAAGAATCAAGTGTTTAAGTACAGATAATAGATGAGAATATTGAATCAAGAATTTTGATGCATATTTTCAGTAAGAAGGCATCAAAAGGCAGACTATTATACCATACACTCCTCAATAAAATGGGGTGGCAGAAAGGATGAATAGAACAATTCTCGAAAGAGTAAGAGCTATGCTCATAATAGTTAGTCTACAAAAGTGCTTTTGGGCAGAAGCAGTTCATACAACATGTTATTTTGTAAATATATCTCCATCAACTGCTAATGATTTGAAGACACCGATGGAGAAGTGGAGCGGAAAACCAGCTGATTACTTATCTCTTCACATTTTTGGTTGTTCTGTGTATGTGATGTACAACGCTTAAAAAAGAACAAAGCTAGATACAAAATCTAGAAAATGTATTTTCTTGGGTTATGCTGATGGAGTAAAAGGTATCGATTGTGGGATCCCACTACCCAAAAGATCATCATCGACATAGATGTGATATTTACAGAAGATCAACTGCAGAAAGAAGGGAATGATAACACTTCAAAAGAAAATACAGAGACTACAACTATTGAGGTTTTATCAGGACGGTGCAGCGGAAGAAGCGCGGTTCGGGCCAAATCGTAGTTTAAATTTTTTTAACTTATGAATAAAATATTCAATATCCAATATTAATAATTCATTCATATTTCACCTAAACATATTTATTCGATATCATATAACGACATAAATAAAATAGAAACATCGTGAAATTTTTGCGAAAATATTTTTCCGCAAAATAGCACAAAATGTGTTTCCGGCCGAGCCAACCAATCAATGCACATGGGGACTGCCCAGGTCAGTCCCAAAAACATTTGGACAGTTCGTGGACTGCCCGAATAGTGACCAGTTCACTGTTTGGGTAGCCGTTACCCGGTAAAACCGTTTTTTGCCGTTTTCACGTATTTTCACTCTGAAATAATTTCCGATAAATATTTTTCTTGGGAAATTAAAATAAACCAATTTATTCTAATTACTCAAAAATAAAAACTGAATTTTTATCAGAAAAATCATATTTATCATTAATTACCGTGAGACCCCTAAACTTTACATTTTGACCATTTTGGTCCTCAAATTGTCAAATACATATTTAAGTGATTCCAAATCAATCCCAAAATGATTTATACATGTCTAATACATGAAAATACAAATTGCAACACAAAATTCAAATTTTCAGTAATTGCTGAGAACACCTAATAATTTCCAGGATTTACAATTTGGTCTTTTTTTGGTTCAAAACACATCAAGATCAAATCCAATCAATCCAAAATTTAATATACATCATATATATATATCAAATTACATCACATATATGAAAATCCCCAAAATTGGATTGGGTTAAGAACCCTAATTTCACAAATTACACCAATTGCATAATTTACACTAAATTGATAAAATTCAACACTTTAATCAATCCAATACCACACCAATCAAGTCTCACCATCATGAAACAACTCAAAAACAATTCTAGGTTATTTATGAATGGCTAAGCAACTCTAGAATGACAACTTTATTCACCAAATAATTAAATAAGCTTAATTACTCCTATTAGCTTATTAATTAATCATATATGCTAAACACCTTCAAACAAGTTTCCAACATATTTAATTACAAACTAATAGAGTAGAGACATCAACTTAGCAACACAAATTGAAGATAAGATTAATAGAAACATTTTCTAAGTTGAAGTGTGTAAAGAAATACTTACAAAAATTCCAAATTTAGCTTTGTTTTCTTTCTTTCTTCAACTTTTTCTCTCAATTCCTTTGTAATTATTTTGTATAACTTGTGTTGTCCATGAAAATGAAAACCAAAATAATTTATATCTCATTCCTTCAAGTTGCCGCGAGCAACAAAGATGAAAAAAATAAATTATTTAACTTGTTTTATTTTTGTTAGTCCAAGTTTCACTAATTAAGATAACCTTTATCTAAAATAAAGCAAACTTACATTTGTTCCAATAATATCATGTCATTTCCAAGCTTCAAAAAAGCAAATCATGACTTTAAGATATTTGTTACTTTAATTATTTTAATCATATAACATTTATATAATTAAATAATTAAATAATTAAATATAACTATCTTAAATATATGTATTATATTTACATTAAATATTTCAAATACATATATTAATGATATATGTCAAATATCATAATTTGATAATAAATTAATGTGTATTTAATAATATCAAAAATTAAATACAAATACACATTAATTAGGAAATGACCATTAGGCCCATTTGCATGTGTTTTTCATTTAACGGTTAAACGATTTATAAATAATCTCCATTATTCATAAAAGTTGCCATAGTGCTCTACAAGTATATTTCATTAGTGATACTCTTTAGATTCAGGCATATCCTTCACGAAATCAAATTTTGTGTCCATAATTTACCCACCCATAAATTATGACGACGACAGATAAACTCGCTGAATCATACAGGTCGAGGTCATTGCATACGTATAATCCCTCCGTCACAAGTATTCGGATTATCCCAGAGATATAGATATAAACGTCAAATCTTTATAGGTATAATCCTGTCGACGTACCTATTAGAAATCTTCTTAATAACACTCGGAACTTACTTCCGAAGTATACCATGACCATGGATTTAACAGATTGCTAATCATATAATGAATATATATGCCCTATATATAGGACTGACGGATCATATCTTGATACACACATGATATCATGATTATGAGTCCACACCCAACGACCAGGCGGAGGTCCGATCTAAATAGATCGGTGTCGTGACTACCATCTAAGTGTGGAGGATAACTCATATATCCACAGTGGTATCTCAAGTCAAAGAATCACTATGCTACTCAACCCAAGAAGATTCCTATTGACGTTGGTGTACCATCTATTAGGTAATGTTCGGTGAGTCATTTAGTGTTTATCAAATAAACACCTACACTTCTATACGAGTCTCCCGAGACTCATGGTTCATTGGGATAAACCATCGGACCAAGTCTGATATACGACATGTACTGGTCTCAACGGATTTTACTAACCGACCCGTGTGAGTAAATCTTGACCATGAACTTAATTTGATAATATATTTCTAGTAGTGACGCTTCCCAATGTCAATTACAAGCTACGTTGTAATTGTGCACTATATTATATATTATCGGGTCTTTGTGTAATATATATATATATATATATATATATATATATATATATATATATATATCACTAAACACGATTTAGTTTCAATCTAATGAATTAGATCGAATATATATATATAATAAAAGACAAGATGTGCTACCGTAAATATGTAATATTATGGAAAAAGGTATTGCTCGTATTCATGAATCGGACATAAATACGATCCGGATTGGCGATCCGAGCACCAACCCTAACAACAACAGTATTGGTGGAAAATAATCCAGAATGAGAAAATTTAGATTCTTCTGAAGCAGCACCAGAGCACGAGGTACCAGAACCAATTGAGTTTGAAGCTTCTGAAGTTCGTCGATCCACTCGAGAGATAAGACCTCCAAGCTGACACCCAGAGTATGATACATAGAGTAATATTGCATACTGTCTTCTAACAAATGATGGAGAGCCATCAACTTTCCATGAAGCTACAAAAGATGTAAATGCATCTTTGTGGATGGCAGCAATGCAAGAAAAAATAGAAGCTTTGCACAGAAACAATACATGGAATCTAGTACCATTACCACGTGAAAGAAAAACCATTGGTAATAAATGGGTCTATAAGATCAAGCGAGATAGCATTGATCAAGTGGAGCGGTATCATGCACGATTGGTGGTGAAACGATATGCTCAGAAAGAATGTATTAATTTCAACGAGATATTTTCTCTAGTGGTTTGACTTACAACAGTGAGAGTAGTCATGTCTATGTGTGCTAGTTTGACCTACATCTGGAATAGTTGGATGTAAAAACTGTATTTCTTCATAGAGACTTAAAGAAGAAATTTATATGCTCCAACCAGAATATTTTACTGAAATAGGCAAGGAGAACTTGGTTTGTAGGTTGAACAATCTATATATGGTCTTAAAGAGGCGCCGAGATGTTGGTATAAGAGATTTGATTCCTTCATTATTTACCTTGGGTACAACAGACTCAGTTCAGACCATTGTACATATTACAAGAGGTTTGGAAATAATGACTTAATTATTTTGTTATTGTATGTGGACGACATGTTAATAGCAGAGCCCAAAAAAGATCAAGTCCAAGAATTAAAGGCACAATTAGCTAGCGAGTTTGACCTAAAGGATCTGGGACCAGTAAATAAGATTCTAGGGATGCAAATACACCGAGACAGAAATAACATGAAGATTTGGCTTTCTCAAAAAAATTACTTGAAGAAAATCTTATAGCGATTCGACATGGAAGATTGTAAGCTAATTTCTACCTCACTTCTTGTTAATTTCAAGATTTCCTCTTTTATATGTCCTAGTAATGAATCTGAGAGGAATGAGATGTCTCGAGTACCGTATGCATCAACAGTGGAAAGCTTAAAGTATGTCATGGTTTGTACAACACTAGACATTGCACAAGTAGTGGGAGTAGTTAGTCATTTTATGGCGAATCCTGGTAGAGAGCATTGAAATACTGTTAAGAAGATCCTTAAATATACCAAAGGAACCTCAGATGCTGCATTATGTTATGGAGGATTAGAATTATTTTTCATATGCCACGTGGATTCAGATTTTACAGGAGATCTTGACAAAAGAAAATCCACCATGGGTTATGTGTTTGTACTTGCAGGAGGAGCAGTGAGTTGGGTATCCAAGTTACAAAGTGTTGTGGCTTTGTCTACAACAGAAGCTGAGTAAATGGCTCCTACACAAGCTTGCAGGGAAGCTATTTGGTTTCAAAGGTTATTGGAGGATCTCAGACACAAACAAGAGAAGATTTCTTTGTTTAGTAACAGTCAGAATGCTTTGTATATTGCAAAGAATCCAGCCTTTCATTCAATAAAAAAACATATAGGGGTACAATACCACTTTGTTCGTGAAGTAGTGGAACAAGACAATTTGGACTTATTGAAGGTACATACCAATGAGAACATTGCAGACATAATGACCAAGCCTATCAATACAGACAAGTTTATATGGTGTACATCATCTTATGGCTTAGCAAAAACAAGTTTAAAAGGTAAGACCTGAGGGCACCCTTACCATATTTATTTTCATAGTTCCGGGCGATGCATGCCTGGATGGACTTGAAATACGTCTAGCCGGGTATGCGAAGCCCTACATCAAAAAATAGCCAAATCTCTAGCCACATTTCTTCTTTGGCATTTTGTTATTTATCATTTTTATCTACTTAGTCACTATTATCGTTGTTTTATTATTTCATTTTTACTTTGTTTATGTTCATGTTGATGATTATCCGTATATGCATGCTTATATTTTTTATGTCCGTTTACATTACATTGATGATTATGTGTGTTATTATCCCTTGCGGTATATCAAATAGAAACCCAGACGTAAATCCCGTAGCCGAATCTGAATAGTCGATAGTGCGGTTTGTACTTGGGATAAAACTCCACGTGCCACTCGAAAATACTCATATATGCATGTTGACGTCATTATTGGTACCATTGCATGTTTTTTCCCACCTTAGCGTTGTTACTTCCCATATGCGTTACATGTATTATTGACGTTTTTCCTACTTTTGATTGTTTATTATGATTTTTGTTGTCGCATCTCGTATTTCTTAATTTAATATGCTTTTGGAACTATGTTATTGTGATTATTATTTTGGTTGGGTGTGTTATTATATTTTTTTTATTCGCTTTTATGTATGAATTGCATTATGAATTGACTATACCATTGTATGAACTAGTACATTATACTGGCATAAGTAAGGGACCATTCCGAACACAACGGTTTGAGGTCTTCCCTTGCGAGCGGTGAGTGCGGCCTTAAATCTTTCCTAGTTCACACTGGGTGGCGACTTCTTCATTCTCCGGTTTAGTCCCTCATGGGCTAATTCGTACTCTCTACGGGATGTGAGACCAACAATATCGTGGTCGCTGAATATCATAGGCATAGCGGTAAACCCCGCTTCACTCATACAGATGGCGACTCCACTGAGGATAGATAATCGGCCCCAAAATAATGCCTTGTAGTGTCCGTGGCTTTGGCTTTGGTTAACCAAGTCTCATATATTTTGCATACCCTTCTTACCCCCGATGGCGTCATGTATCGTGAAGTCTCTTTCACTCAAGGCGGCGAATCGTTATGTGATGATAACCATCACTCATTGGCACATACCCTAGGGTATAAAAAAGGCGCGCTCACTTGGTCGCTCGAACCCTCGAGTGTGGAGACCTAGTTGAGTGTAATCTTTTGCCAATGAGAGCCTTGTCCATACCCTTGTAAGCCCACATACAAACCATAGTTATGTGTCCTATAGAAGCTACCCATATGCTTATGTTTGGGCCCATTATCATTTGGATCTATTTGGGCTTCTTGTCATATGATACGAACTTGTTGGGCAACTTAAATTGGGATGAGTTTGTATCTTATGATGATTGGGCCAAAAGTTTTCAAAGTAACGATGGGCCACCTTGTATTTGGGCCCCCTATCATTTGGAGTTATTTAGCCACTTTATCGCAAAAGTGTAAACCTGTTGGGCCTTTTCAACTGGGACAATTTTACACCTCGCAATAATCTGATTGAACACTTTAAAATGATAATGGGCCAACTTGTATGAAAACCTTGATGGGCTTAGAAGGTCCAAACATGATCCGAATATGCCAGATGAATGAGTCCGATATCAGCACTGGCTTTCATCCAGGACTGGGACGCCTAGTTATGGCATATTTGTATACTTTTTGATATCTCCAAGTCCGTGTCTGCCACAACCGTGATTACCAAGGGCCCGATTCGTCATTTTTAGACAATGGCACGATCCCCATAATAGGCTTAGTCAATCTTGTAAATGGGCGGTCTTTGTCTTTTACTGATGAAGAGGGACTAAGGTAGCCAAGGTTCACCCCTGTAGCGTAGGAGAGAACGATTTTGTGTACCCAACATTGGTGCATAAAATGAGTCATACCTAGGGCATAAATGGACTTACCATGGGTGTGGGAGGAATAAGGTGGGAAGGGTATATGCTGTTTTGATAACCACATGCATCTCATGCATCGCATGCATACACGCATCATACTGACCCCTTGTCTTAAAAGCCATCATAGATATATGTTAGGTTAAAGAAGAAGGAAGACTTTTCAAAAAGAGGTTAGCAAGCATGGATGCGTCAGGCAGCGAAAGTTCCCGCATAGATCAATTGGAGTCCAACATCACCAAAATTACCGAGCAACTACAAGCTTTGACCAACGCTGTGGCCAATCTGACAGTACCCCGCACAGTGGGAACAAAAAACAACAAGGATGGAAGGCATGAGGAGCCCCCGAATAGGGTGAGCGAAGAAATCCATGTTTTTGATGATGACATGGCTGAGTATGCCGCGGGAAGGATAGCCGAGCCTTAGGCAAAGTTAAAGAAACTCAGAGAAAAGTAGAGTCAGTTACCCACAAGATGCAGGGAAAACATGAAGATCTATTAGACTATGATGCGATGACTTTCTAAGAACAGCTGCCTCCCCAGTTTAAGATGCCCGACATGGCCAAGTTTAACGGAAACAGAGATCCTAGGGTCCATCTCCGACAATATATTTCAGTGATAAGTTCAGTGGGTTTGTCGAAGCGCCAGGTGCAGAATATTTTCGGGATGTCACTGGAAGAGGCACTTGTAGTATGGTATCATGGCCTGGAGGGAAAGGTCAGGGATGACTGGAGGGCATTAGCGGAGGCCTTCCTGAACCAATATTTCACAGACATGGAGATAGACTTGTCGCTCCGTGACCTAGAAGACACCAAACAGAAGCTAGAAGAGACCTTCAAAGATTATGTGGATCGCTTGAGAAGCCAGCTCTTGAAGATACGGACACGGCCCTCGGAGAAGGACCAGATTAAGATAATCATTAAATGCACCAAGCCCTCCATTTATAACAAGCTGAGGAGGATGACCTCCATGATTAACGACTTTCGACAGTTAAGAGAAACTATCATGGATATCGAGGAAGAGGAAGCTGAGAACAGAAAGTTTTACGGCCAGAATAGAAAGACCATTGGGGGGCCTTCAGGGACCAAGCTCGCTCCTGCTGAGGTCACTACTATCAGAAACATGCGATTCTCCAATTTTGGTAGACCTTTGTCAAAGGTGTTTGAAAAGCTGAAGAGGTAAGGACTCATAAAACCCTTAGAACATAGACCACTTTAAAAACATATGCCACCCCACCTCGACCTAAACCTATATTGTCACTACCATCAGCAAAAAGGCCATGAAACTGACAACTGGACACGCCTTAGGCATTAGATCCAAGACCTCATTGACACCCATAAAATATCAGACCCGGAAAAAGAACAACCCAACACACACGGAAACCAACTACCCAACTACCACTCCGTTCCACCACTCACCTACATGATCAACTCCGGCCTGCCCGAAAGCTTTGTCCTCCAAACTCTCAACCACCAAGCTTCTTGCATGGGGATATGGGACAACAGCAGTGAAGATGAAATAGAGTATATGAGAGATTTCTGGGAAAACATCTCGAGTAGTGACAAATATGAGGTAAATGGGATGACTTACAGTGGATGTTTTTACAGTGATGTAACGGAGAAAGGCAAAGAAGTGCTAACATAAGGCCGAGAGGTGACGGAGAATAAGAATAACACTGAGGGAGATACTGTGTTGCGTCAATTGAAGAAGACACTGGCATATGTGAGCATACGAGAGTTATTATGCACCTTTCAAGAGCACATGCGTGCCATGGTAGAAGCTCTAAGCAAGATAATGGTATCTGAATATGCAAACCTGATAATGTTCGTAGGGTCGGTACAGAAAGAGGGTAGGCAGATGATAATATTCTCTGAATAAGAACTCCCGATGGTTGGGAGGAATCACAACAAGTCGTTATTCATAAAAGTGAAAGTAAGAAGCAAGAAGACATCTTGTGTGATGGTAGATGATGGATCATCTATCCATATGTGCCATTTGAAGGTTATGTCAAGGTTGGGTATGCGGACAACAGATTTAAGCCCCTTCAACATGACTATCAAAACATATGATGATAACAAATGGAGAGTCGAAGGTACTTTCATCACAGTAGTCAAAGTGTGTCCGATAGAAGACGAAGTGGAGTTCAAAGTGCTTGATATCTCAGCAACATTTGCTCTGTTATTGGGGAGGCCATGGTTTCAAAGACTTGGGGGCGTGCCATCCACTTTGCACCAGGTTATTAAGTTCCCTCATGGAGAGGAAGTCGTCATCATCTGGGCTAAAGTAGACAATGTTGTGGCTGCTTTAGACATTCAGCCTTTCACAAGGTTCCAAGTGGCGGAAAACTCCAAATAATGGGTGGACCCTAAAGTCTCTAGAATCATGGAAAGAATGAAATATGAGTCGGGCACAGGTTTGAGTGCTAGAGTCTAGGGAATAAGAGAACTGCCATATTTCAAAGGACAGACCACTAAGAAAGGATTGTGGTATGAATCCGATGGGAATAAGCCGAAGACCAAGAAGAAATGGATGAAGCTGATGGAATACTTTGTGAAAGCCACAGGATATCCAGGAGAGCCTGAACCCATAAAGTCAATGAGATCATAGTATCAGGATTTGAAATCTTCAAGGATGTGATGGGCAAAGAACCACATGCCGAGGAAGCTGGAAAAGTGAAAGATAAATGGGAAGAAGAACCACTGCAGTTGGAGAATCTGACGCTCGAAGAAAGCAAAGAGACAGAAGAAGACAAGACTGAAAATTGCGAAGATGTATATTTTCCTGACCTATTTGATTGTAATCTTGCATTTATTAATAATAAAGACATTGATTTTGCTTACTTGTCCGAGTCTTTTCCTGTTACTCTGTATCATAACATGTATGACTGTAGACACTGCATTTTTACATAAAGCCCAATGATGATCCTCGTACGGAGGTACTACCCGATAAGTTACGGAAGTCGCGGGAAACAGACGTCGGAAGGGAAAATTCAAAAATAAATACCTTGCCAAATTTGAACTCACTAGTTTTAGCCTCGACCTCGCTTGATTAATCTTTTTTAAAATTTGTCCTCGGCCCAAAATCCCCGCAATCCACAACCAAGACATACACGGCAACCCGAAACCAACCTACCCACTCTCACATTTTGGTGTAAAATAATAAAAACAAAATTGAATAAAAAAAGAGCAGCGTGAAAGTGGTGTGAAGCAGATGTTAGTAGTCTCCACGTGAAAACAATGCATTAGCCTTGACGTGGAAGAAGTTTGACGTGGAAGCAGCTTTAACATGGAACCAAAAGCATCGTGAACCCTAAACACAAACAACAACCGACCGAACAGAAAACAACATCTACAAACACCTAAAACCAGTCCCAAAACAAACACCAAAGCAGTCCAAAAACAACACACAAACAGTCCCGGAAAAAGCCCATAATGACCTAAAACAACACCCCTAAATCCCCTAAAACACAGCCCTAAATATCCTAAAACAGTCTCCGTAACCAAATAAAACAGTGAACAAAACTGCTCTCAAAACATTCCCTTAGAACAACCCAAACTGAGTCCCTAAAACAGTCCGAAACAGCGAAGAAAACAGAGAAAACAGCGAGTGGAAATAGCAAACCAGCAAACCAGAAAAAGAGTGAAGCGTTAACCCTTCCGGTGACGTCCCAACGCACTCCCGAGAAGTGATTTAAAAGGTAAGACCTGAGGGCACCATTTACTATACTTTATTTTATCGTTCTGGATGCGGCATACTGACCGGCGTAAACACACACGTATAACGCAAGCGCACGTATCGTTCAAGTAGTATAAAAATATCGATCACACGAGGACTTAATTCCTACTATTTTTATTAATTATTGAATCTATTTATTTACAGATATCTAATTGAGGGATAAGAGAATGATTGCTTGGTTGATTTGGTTGATTGTAGTTTTGCAAAATAAATAAATAAATAAAAAGACAAAAGAAAATAACAAAAAACACAAAGATCTAGGGTTGTGAATCATTCTAATATCATTTAAAAGATGAAGTGATTATTTTATGTTTGTGTAATAAATCAGTTTAATAACCTGGAACACTAAATTATGCAAAAGCCTATGTCGATGGTCAGACGCAAATACCCAGTTTAACCCAATTGAACCATATGTCTATGTCAACCAAATTATCTGGATTCATTAAGTTTAAGTTCCAATTATGGCTACCCCGCCCGACAGGTAGATGTCTATCCTGTAAGGAAATCTATTAAAGGGTTATCTATCCTCAAGGAAGATCGTGGGCTATTAAGTCTAAGGCTGAAACCTAAAATCCCTATGTCTAGTTCATTTTAGATTTACAACATCAATCTTATTGGTGATCAGACAACAAGAAGCATTAAGCTTAAGACTTAATAAGTAAACCTTTAAATTACCCAAACTATAAAATAACCCCTTATAAACCGGTGATATTAGAATTCATCACAACCCCAGATAACTAACACATAACTGGGGCTAGTAAAAACTTAAAAGTAAAAGACATAAAGTAAAAATGCTGAAAAGTAAAAGACATAAAGTAAAAGCTGAAAAGTAAAATAAAATAAAATGCTAAGGTAAAAGGAATTACTTTTACTATTTACTATTTTAGATATCTCCCATAAAATAATATATAAACTTGTGATAATATTACCAACCGACCAATCTGGCGGTATCCTTTATTAGTCAGGTTTAACCCAGATTAAAATGAATTACCAACCGACCAATCTGGCGGTATTCTTTTTAAGTCAATATTTTAAATAGTAAATATATTATTTTTAAGGGAGATTAATCTAAATAGTAACAGTAAAAGAATTACCTTTCACTCTAGCTGGGGAAGTTACTTCCTCATGGTGAATAGTAAAAACTGTAAAAAGTAAAAAAAGTAAATTACTATATTAACAAAACGTAATTAAAATTATTTACAAAAACTAAAAAATAAAAAAAACTAAAAACTAAAGAATCTAGAGAGAGAAACTCTCTCTTTAGATAGAATATAAGAGAGAGAGTGGTACATCTAAAACTGAAATCTCGAGCTCAATTTATAGGCCTCGGTAGGCTTCCAGCGTCGCGACGCCAGGGCCTCTGGCGTCGCTACGCCAGCTTTTGTCGACGTGGCACGCTCTGATTCGCCGGTTTGTAGATTCTGGATAGCTGATAAGGTGACACGTGGCAAGGTGGTTGAGCTTCAATTATTGTGACACGTGGCAGCTTCTCATTGGTCGATGAGATTCTTATCCGCCACGTGTCAGATAAGGATTAGATACTCAATTATTGATGCTGACGTGGCGGTGACGTGGGGACACGTGGGAAAGAGACTATCGGCACCGTAGGATTGCGACACGTGGCACTTCTTGATTCGCTGATGATGACGTGGCGGTGAGGTGGCAGTGTTGACTTGCTGACGTGGCTGATGACATGGAAATGACATGGAGTGACACGTGGCACACGTGGCGATGATGACTGTCGGCACCGTAGGATGCTGACATGTGGCACGGCGTATTTTAGCAGATCGGTTGTGATGGTGACACGTGGCACGGCGCACGTTAGCAAAGTCAAACTTTTCTCAGATTCTGATTTGTGGACCCGGTGCACGTTAGCACTGTTCGGCGCACGTTAGGCATCGCGACGCTGATGGTCTTGGCGTCGCGACGCTGAAAATTACCAAAATGCCCTTTTTGTCCAATTTTCACTCTTTTCCCAAATCACCTCAGAATGTCCTGAAACTTTATTTATCTGCAAAATAACACAAAACACATCAAAATATTCACAAACTCAAGAAACTATACAAAATATTAGGTTAAATGAGTGGGAAATAGTGATAGATTTACCACTATCACCCCCAAACCTAACATTTTGCTAGTCCTCGAGCAAAACATAAAGTAAAATAACATAAATAAATTAACTAAGCCACTTTCGTAGGGATCACGGTTGCATTTAGCATATGCAACAAGCCTTTAAACCCATACGTGTCCCTAGTGGACGAGTTGTAGTCTCGTGAGGGTTTACAGCAATGATACCCACAAACATTTTACAAAAGTAAACAGGTAATAAAACTAATGCACACAAAAGCAAAAAGACAAGCGAAAAGACAATAAAGAAATTAGTGACTAATGAGGTGAAACTTCTACTCCAAGTTACTAGTTGTTTTGTTTCATTCTAAATTACCGAATAAGTAAATTCTCCGATTATTTTTACCATTCTTCATATACATAGCCAACAAGATATTAATCAACTCATTTTTGCCCACAACAGTCATAAGTGCAGTTGATAAGAGAGTAATATCTTTGTCCTAAAGTTCTATCAGATTTCACACCTTTTGGTAGCAATGGAATAATTTTTCTGATTTTTCTGATTTTTTTCTTTGATTTTTTTCTCTATTTTTTATTTATATACAATATCTTCCATCTATGTAACGAGTGTTGGGTCGGTGGCTCCCAAACCAGTTGGCTTTAGGGCACCAGGTGTTAAGACACCACTACGGACTTAATTACTCAGACTTCAGATATATATATTTTTGCAGCATCTTTGATCCATGTAACGAGCTTTGGGCCAGTGACTCCCAAACCAGTTGATTTTAGGGCACTAGGTGTTAAAACACCCTTACAGACTTAATAACTCGGATCTCAGACGTTTTTTTTTTTTTACTCCACTGCTTTTTGAGATGCTTCCTCCAATTAAACTAGAGCACTGAATATTACAAACTTTTCAATTTTAGCTCATGTCTGTATGTTACTATATATGTTGATAATACCTGTCAACTGAGCATATGAAGATCCATTTTAGTCCGTTTTAATGAGAATTCACAAATTAAATAATTCAAAATGAAATAAACAAAAATAACTTGTTCAAAAATGGTTTTAGATACGTCTCAGGAGTGGAAACTCCTTACTCAGCTATCTCTTACCAATTTCACCTTTTTAGTCAAAATAAAAAACAAAAACACAAAATATTTTTGTAATTTTTGAAAAATTTCAAATTTTTTTGTATTTTCCGAAAAATTTTGGCCTAAAAATAAAAACAAACACAACTAAAAACAAGGTACTGATCAACTAATTCCCTCCCCCAAACCTAAATGAGACATTGTCCCCAATGTCTTAAACAGTAGAGAAGAGTTTAGAAAATAGTACCTGGTTAGCTGAAAATCTACAGGAATTTAAAGGTTAAGATCCAGATTAATCCGACACCTCTTACCACGATCGTCCTAGGACCAATTTATCTTTGAAAGGATAGGATCAACTTGTGGTTCATAGGCTATGAGTTGGTCTATTAGATCCGGAGCAGTTCTGGCAGTGAAGAGGAGTTCTTTTAAAGGTTTTGACACGAACCCATTTCTCCGGTATCATCAAGAAACACACAAAGAAAATCATAAAATCCATCAACGTTAAATAGTCCAAGCGGTTTCTGGTGTATGTTCAGGTTCGCCCAAGATAGAACTATAAAAATTTCCTCCAATGTGCCCAAGCCACCTGGCATAGCAATAAAAACATCAGCACGGTTAATCATTTCTACTAATCGTTCGACATACCTGGCACGATTAGCTCTTCTCCGTTTGATGATCCAATAAGATTTGCCTCTGCCAAGGGTTTTGGGATGATTCCCAAAACGTGACTGCCTCCTTCCTGTACAGCCTTTGAAACGATCCCCATAAGTCCAAGATTTCCTCCTTCATATATTAAGTGCATATTCCTTGCAGCTAAGACTCGACCCAATTTCTGTGCTGCTTCTATGTATTGTGGCTTAGTACCAAACACTACTACCGCAAAACACACAGATGTTTTCAACTCTCTTCTCGAAGTGGCTTCCATTTTTATATGTATTTCTTTCTCAACTCTGGATTCCTTCCAAAGTGCAATGATGGGCTGAATTTATAGTACCTGAAAAAGGGTGAGTAAAATAATAGCACTAGTATCTTCCAAAGGACGATTAGTAGCGAATTAATATCGTGATAGTCAAAAAGATCTGGATCCTGTCGGAGAAAATTAAATAAAACAACAAAACAAATCACAATTATTAAGAAAAGACAAAGAGATATAATATTTACAAGAAATGTAACGGCTTGATTGACGTCTATGCGTCAGGGACAAGCTTCCCATCCAATTTTCTTAAAAATTGGCAAACAGGGTCTTTTTGAGTCAGATTCCCGAGACTTAACAGTTGTCTTTCTTTGAAATTGTGCATATAACATGCGAATTTCATGATACACACATCCACTGGGATGCGTCTCAAGAGTTTTAGATATGTCATCCAAAGACTCCTTACTCAATCCATCCGTAATGAAGTTAATCTTATCTTCGCGGTTATCAGACACCATTCCTAAAGAACGACAACGAGTATTACAAAACATACGAGCACATTTATAACAAACACACATTCTTTTGGCTCTTCTCTTTTTAGCATATGTGCTCTTTCCTAAACCAGGCAGATGTGAAATAAAAGAGTCAGAAGACTCACCTGCCAATTGGACTCGTGCTTCAATTAACCAACGAATGTCAGTAGGAATACCTTTGATCATCAGTAGTCTCATCCGTTCTAGCGAGCTTTGTAAACTTTCATCAGAGATTTTTGAGGGAGAGAAGGAATTGCTTGTGAAGATTGGCGAGAGCTTCTTCCATCTGAAATGACTAAACCTGTAAAAATTAAACACACAAAAATAAAAACACACCAAATCACAATATATACACAAATTGCATGGGTTGCCTCCCTGCTAGCGCTAAGTTTAAAGTCGTCAGCCAGACTTGACTTCTCGAACGTTAGGCTGGATCTGAAAGTGTAACACTTTCTTTTTGTCGCTCAAATGATTCTCCCCAGTAGTGCTTGACACGCTTGTTTTTAACCTTGAAAGTTTTGTTAGCGTCAAGATCATGTATCTCAACGGCTCTATTTGGTAAAACTTTGGTGATCACAAATGGACCTGACCACCGTGATTTTGGCTTCCATGGAAGAATTTCACCATTGATTTGTTTAACAGTACCCTCTGCCTGGTTCCAGTTGTATGCGCACTAACTTCTCATCATGTCTTTTCTTGCCCTTTTCTTTGTACAATTTGGCATCCTCAAAAGGCTGATTGTGAAATTCCTCCAATTCGTTGAGCTGGTGGAACTTTTTCTCTTCTGTTGCTTGTAGTAGAATTGGCTCTTCAGTACAAAAGACGCTTTATCTTTAGGCTCCACAGGCAATTGACATGTTTTAAGTTTTGTAGAACTTTGCATTGCATTAGAGTTCTGAATGGTACTGTGTATCACATCGAGTTTGAAACATTCCTCATTCTTTTCATCATCTGGGAAATTCATGGCCTTGAAAACAATGAATGTTACTTCTTGGTCCTGCACCCTCATGGTTAGTTCTCCTTTTTGTACATCAATAATGGTTCGACCTATAGCCAAGAATGGTCTCCCAAGAATGATTGGCACGTCTGCGTCTTCCTCCATATCAAGGACAATAAAATCTGATGGGAAAATAAATTTGTCAACCTTGACCAGCACATCCTCAACTACGACTCTTGGAAATACGAGCGTTCTATCAACAAGTTGTAGTCAGACTGAAGTTGGCATTGTTTCTCCAATCTGTAATTTCCTGAAAATAGAGAAAGGCATCAAGTTAACACTCGTACCTAAATCACACAAAGCCTTACCAAAGTTATGTTCTCCTATGACGCAAGGAACAGTGAAACTGCCAGGATCTTTCAACTTCGGGGGAAGTTTCCTCTAAATGATGGCACTGCATTCTTCTGTTAATGCTACTATCTCGTAATCTCCCAATCTCCGTTTTCGTGAAAGAATATCTTTCATGAATTTGGCATAGGTGGGCATTTGTTCCAATGCTTCTGCAAATGGAATGTTGATATGCAGCTTTTTAAGATCTCCATGAACGGAACCGAGAAAACTGCTTGTCCAATTTATTCTTCTGAAGACGTTGAGGAAAAGGTGGAGGTGGAGTGATCTGTTGTTTTTCCTTTGCTTCTTTTCCTCCATCTGTTGCTTTGTTTCTTTTGGAACTTCCTCAGCAGCTGTTTTGGATCCAACATCTTTGTTGATTTCAGTACCGCTTTTTAACATGATGGCATGACATTGCTCCTTCCCCATGTTCCTGGATTTGGCTCTGTGTTGCTAGGAAGGTACCTGGCGGTCTGTTACTCTGAGCATTGGCTAGTTGTCCGATTTGATTCTCTAGTGCTTTGATAGAGGCTGAATGGCTTTGATTCAATGCTACTTGATTTTGAAACATAGCATCATATCTTGCTGCTTGAGAGTCGTGTTTTGCTTCCATATTTTTCAAGTAGGTCAACACTTCTGTTATTCCTGGTTCATTTGCCTGCTCCTGGCCTTTGTTCTATTGTTGGAATTCATGTGGTGGATAGTTCTGTTGTTGGCCTGAATTGTTGCTCCATGAAAAATTGGGATGATTCCTCCACCCTGGGTTGTAGGTGTTGGAATATGGATTTTCCCCTGTCTGTTGAAATTGTTGACATAATTCACCGTCTCTTCATGTTGTTGGTTTAGTTCTGGTGCTCCTCCATATGGTGAACTTGTGGATCCAGTGGTAAGAGTCTCCATGAATTTGCATATCTGATCTAGCTTGGCGTTGACTGTGTATTGGCTCCACTTTCATAAATTCCTGCAATTCTTTGGATCATGCTCCTTTCTGTTGGCCACAAGGAATTGTTGTTGGCCATTTCTTCAATTAAGTCCCAGGCTTGATCTTCTCCTTTTGCCATCAAAGCTCCTCCAGCAGCAGCATCGATTGTGGTTCTCATTATTCCAGAAAGTCCATTGTAGAAGGTCTGAACTTGTAGCCACTTTGCGTTCTCATGATGAGGACATTTCCGGAGTAAATCTTTGAATCTTTCCCAAGCTTCGCAAAGGGATTCTGAATCTTGTTGCATGAAGGATGTGATGTCATTCCTTAACTTTGCAGTTCTGGCTGGTGGAAAGTATTTTGCAAGGAATTTGGTGGCTAGAGTGTTCCAAGTTGTGATGGAACCTGCTGGTAGTGAATGTAGCCAAGCTTTAGCTCTGTCCTTCAAGGAGTATGGAAAAACTAGCAGTCTCATTGCTTCTTCAGCTGCTCGGTTGTAATTGAAAGTACCGCAAACTTCCAGGAAGTTGCTGATGTGGGCATTAGGATCTTCAGTTGCATTTCCCCCAAACTGTACTGACTGCTGAATCATCTGAATGCATGTTTTGATGTCACCCGCATTTGCTGGTAAGGGAGGAAGTACAATACATGAAATGAGTCTGTCAACCACCGGAATGGTTCTGTCTCGAATGGGAATTGGTGGTGCAACGTTCAAAGGTTCAGGTTCCATGTTGACTAAAGCTTCTTGGCCTTCTTGCCTTTCCCTTCTCAACTGTCTGATGGTTCTTTCAATTTCTGGGTCAAGCGGTCGGAGTTCAAAGCTTCTGGTTCGTCTCATGTAATTTCTGAGAATCTGAAACACAAGAAAACAACGACAATAAGTAAAAAGAAATTAGATACAAGTAACATATCTAACCCCTAAACTAATAGTAAAAGATAAATAAGTCCCCGGCAACGGCGCCAAAAACTTGACCGAAGTAAACACACACGTATAACGCAAGCGCGCGTATCGTTCAAGTAGTATAAAAATATCGATCCCACGAGGACTTAATTCCTACTATTGCTATTAATTATTGAATCTATTTATTTACAGATATCTAATTGAGGGATAAAAGAATGATTGCTTGGTTGAGTTGGTTGATTGTAGTTTTGCAAAATAAATAAATAAATAAAAAGACAAAAGAAAATACTAAGGAAAATAACAAAAGACACAAAGATCTAGGGTTGTGAATCATTCTAATATCATTTAAAAAATGAAGTGATTATTTTATGTTTGTGTAATAAATCAGTTTACTAACCTAGAACACTAAATTATGCAAAAGCCTCTGTCGATGGTCATACGCAAATACCCAGTTTAACCCAATTGAACCATATGTCTATGTCAACCAAATTATCTGGATTCATTAAGTTTAAGTTCCAATTATACTACCCCCTACCCCCCAGCAGGTATATGTCTATCCTGTAAGGAAATCTATTAAAGGGTTATCTATCCTCAAGGAAGATCGTGGGCTATTAAGTCTAAGGCTGAAACCTAAAATCCCTATGTCTAGTTCATTTTAGATTTACCACATCAATCTTATTGGTGATCAGACAACAAGAAGCATTAAGCTTAAGACTTAATAAGTAAACCTTTAAATTACCCAAACTATAAAATAACCCCTTATAAATCGGTGATATTAGAATTCATCACAACCCCAGATAACTAACACATAACTAGGGCTAGTAAAAACTTAAAAGTAAAAGACATAAAGTAAAAATGCTGAAAAGTAAAAGACATAAAGTAAAAGCTGAAAAGTAAAATAAAATAAAATGCTAAGGTGAAAGGAATTACTTTTACTATTTACTATTTTAGATATCTCCCATAAAATAATATATAAACTTGTGATAATATTACCAACCGACCAATCTGGCGGTATCCTTTATTAGTCAGGTTTAACCCAGATTAAAATGATTACCAACCGACCAATCTGGCTGTATTCTTTTTAAGTCAATATTTTAAATAGTGAATATATTATTTTTAAGGGAGATTAATCTAAATAGTAACAGTAAAAGAATTACCTTTCACCCTAGCTGGGGAAGTTACTTCCTCATGGTGAATAGTAAAAACTGTAAAAAGTAAAAAAGTAAATTACTATATTAACAAAACGTAATTAAAATTATTTACAAAAACTAAAAAATAAAAAAAAAACTAAAAACTAAATAATCTAGAGAGAGAAACTCTCTCTTTAGCTAGAATATAAGAGAGAGAGTGGTACATCTAAAACTGAAATCTCGAGCTCAATTTATAGGCCTCGGTAGGCTTCCAGCGTCGCGACGCCAGGGCCTCTGGCGTCGTTACGCCAGCTTTTGTCGACGTGGCACGCTCTGATTCGCCGGTTTGTAGATTCTGGATAAGCTGATAAGGTGACACGTGGTGAGGTGGTTGGGCTTCAATTATTGTGACACGTGGCGGCTTCTGATTGGTCGATGAGATTCTTATCCGCCACGTGTCAGATAGGGATTAGATACTCAATTATTGATGCTGACGTGGCGCTGACATGACGGTGATGTGGCGGTGACGTGGCGACACGTGGGAAAGAGACTGTCGGCACCGTAGGATTGCGACACGTGGCACTTCCTGATTCGCTGATGATGACGTGGCGATGAGGTGGCAGTGTTGACTTGTTGACTTGCTGACGTGGCTGATGACATGGAAATGACGTGGAATGACACGTGGCACACGTGGCGATGATGACTGTCGGCACTGTAGGATGCTGACACGTGGCACGGCGCATTTTAGCATATCGGCTGTGATGGTGACACGTGGCACGACGCACGTTAGCAAAGTCAAACTTTTCTCAGATTCTGATTTGTGGACCCGGCGCACGTTAGCATTGTTCTGCGCACGTTAGGCGTCGCGACGCGGAAAATTACCAAAATGCCCTTTTTGTCCAATTTTCACTCTTTTGGCCCAAATCACCTTCAGAATGTCCTGAAACTTTATTTATCTGCAAAATAACACAAAACACATCAAAATATTCACAAAACTCAAGAAACTATACAAAATATTAGGTTAAATGAGTTGGAAATAGTGATAGATTTACCACTTATCACATACTTGGTTGGACGTGAAATACGTCCAACCGGGTATGCGAAGTCCTACATTGAAAATTGCCAAATTCTTTGGTCACATATTTATTATTCCGTATTTATTCCGTTCGGAAATATTTATTATTCACATATTTACGTTTATTGTTGTTTTATTGTTCAGCATTTATTTTGTGTTATTTATCTTCCATTTTATTTCGTATATTTGTCTCTTCGGTTATTTATTGTTATATGCATTATCATATTTCATGTACGTCAACATTGGGATAATGATTGCGTTGTGTTAATGATTGTGTGTTATCCCTTGCGATATATCGGATGGAAACCCAGACATAAATTCCGTAGCCGAATCCGAATGGACGGTAGTGCAGTTTGTACATGGGATACAACTCCACGTACCACTTGAGAAACACTCATGCATGTGTTTATATCATTATAGATGCCATTTTTGTAATCTCGTTCGAACGTGTTCCCGAGCACCACACGAACATATGCATTCTGCCTCACTCCGTTCGAACGCGTTTACGAACGCTACTTGAAAGCATGCATATGGCCTTACCCCATTTGAACGAGTTTACGAACGCTACTCGAACGCATGCATTCTACCTCACTCCGTTCGAACATATTTCCGAACGCTACATGAACGAGCACACACTGGACAGATTCTTTTATCATGTTTTATGCATGCTTTTCTCTTTAGTTATTCCTTCCGCATCATGTGCTTAATTATCTACCATTATTGTTAACATTTCTATTTTCATCGTCGTACTTCTCTGATTAATATGTTTTTAGAATTATGCATTTGTTTTCACTTACATTTATGTTTATTGGTGTGCAAGCTTGGGTGTTGATTAAATTATCTTGCATGAGTCTCATAAGACTTGGTTATATTTTTCCATAAATCCATTCATTACAATTGGCATAAGTAAGGGACCATTCTGAACCCAACGGTTTGAGGTATTCCCTTGCGAGGGGTGAGTGCGGACTTAAATCATTTCCCAGTTCACACTGGGTGGCGACTCCATTTATTCTCCGGTTTAGTCCTCCGCGGGCTACTCCGTACTCCCGACGGGGCCGCGAGCCCGGACAACGTCGCCTACCTCTGTAGCCTGCCTACACTCTGGCGACTCCACTGGGGATAGAGAATCGGCCCCGAAATAATGCTTTGTAATGTTTTTGGTTTTTGCTTTGTTTTTCCGAGTTTAATATATTTTGCATACCTTTTTTATCCTGATGTTGTCATGTTTCCTGAAATCGCTTTCGTTCGGAGCGGCGGATCGTTATATGGCATCATCATTTGTTGGCACGTACCTTAGGGTATAAAAAAGTTGTGCTCATTTGGCCGCTCGAAGCCTTGAGTGGGGAGACCTAGTTGTGGCAACCCTTAGCCGGCGGGAGCCTTTATCCATACCCTTATAAGCCCACATATGAACCATAGTTGTATGTCCTATAGAAGCTACCCCACTTTGGTTCATAAAATAAGTCATACCTGGGACGGAAATGGACTTTCCACGAGTGTAGGAGGAATGAGGTCAGAATGATATATGTTGTTTTGATAACCACTTGCATCTCATGCATACACGCATCATGTTAACCTCGTGTCTTAAAAGCCATCATAGATATTCGTTGGGTTAGGAAAGAAAGACTTGTCAAGAAGAGTTTAGCAAACATGGATATCGAGGAAAATGAAGCCGAGAAATAAAAAAAAATTATTTACAGTAAGAATAGAAAGACCATTGGGGGGCCTTTAGCAAAAAAAAAGAAAAAAAAAAAAAAAATAAAAGGAAAAAAAGAAAAAAAAAAGAAAAAAATTGTTTGTTTTTAGTCCTTAATAGTTAGGCATAAGTCCAATGATGAAATCGTTTGCTTTAGGGTGAAATCTTAGAAACGATAAACTCTTGACGTGCTGTTATCTCATACTTTGGGTAATTGATCTATGTTAGACTCTTAAGCACTTATTTATAGGTTCTTAGCAGTGAAAACCTGAGTAGTTGGCAAGGTGACTAGTTTAAGAAATTGTAGGTCGATGAATGACCGTTCGCCTAAATGTATATCCTGATTTTCTTGTGTTATGATGTATAGTATGGTTGAAAATAAAAGAAAAGTCTCTAAAGAAAAGAATTAAACCACCTATAACTGATAAGCATGAAGCTACCCATGGGCGAGTATTAGGACCACCATGAGGAGAAATGCTACCTTAAAGGGTAGATGTGTTGAAAAAAAGAGACAAAAAAAAGAGACAAAAGAAAAAAAAACCATGCCATATTGAGCACGGAAAAATAATTTCAGAGTATAATTTAGACATCTATGTAGTTTTGACCCATCGAATCCAATTTTTAAACGAAATCATTGAGTTGGCTTACCTAGGAATCAAGCTGTAAATGAACCTTTGCATACACACAATTTGAGTCTGGCCTATATCATTTATTCAATGACTTGAATTTGAGTTGCGTCGAGTGTTTTGAAGGTTCTCTGGACTCATTACTGAGCATTCTTTGAGGGCAATAATTTGTATAACTGTTAGGACGATTTCCTAGCATGTAATATAGTTTGATGATATGGAATGCCACCTCACGTGGTTCACCTTGACCTAGTGCAAACAGATTACAGTAGAAAACTAAATCAAGTCTGAGGGCGGCCAATCTACCACCTGCGAATAAGGGACACAAAGAGATCCTGAGCTATGGGATCAAAGAGAATTGACCAATCACCAGAAAAGAACTGGCAAAAGGAAATTGTAACCAGGCCTAGGGGGCGACTAAAGATATTTATAGGCGAAAGACACCAAAGAGCACAAGAAAAGGCCTAACCCATCAGACTAGGAAATGCATCCATGCATACACGTCATATACACCTGATTTTTGTTTTTTGTTCGCAGGATTTGAAGAAAAAAAAAGAAAAAAAAATGGGACTAAAAGGAGAAACTCAATTCAGGAACAAGACCCACAACTCAAATAGGGAATAAGACCCTCAACTCAATTTGGGAACAAGACCCTTAACTCATTTCGGGGATAAGACCCACAACTCAATTTGGGAACAAGACCCACAACTTAGTTCGAGAACAAGGCCCACAACTCAAATCGAGAACAAGACCCACAACTCAAATCGGGAACAAGACCCAAAACTCAAATCGAGAACAAGACCCACAACTCAAATATGGAACAAGACCCTCAACTCAATTTGGGAACAAGACCCACAACTACATTCGGGAACAAGACCATCATCTCAATTCGGGAACAAGACCCTCAACTCAATTCGGGAACAAGACCCTCAACTCTTTTCGGGAACAAGACCCACAACTCAATTTGGGGACAAAACCCACAACTCAGTTCGGGAACAAGACTCACAACTCAAATCGGGAACAAGACCCAAAACTCAAATCGGGAACAAGACCCACAACTCAAATAGGGAACAAGACCCTCAACTCAATTTGGGAACAAGACCCACAACTCCATTCGGGAACATGACCATCATCTCAATTCAGGAACAAGACCCTCAACTCAATTCGGGAACAAGACCCTTAACTCAATTCGGGAACAAGACCCACAACTCAGTTCGGGAACAAAGCCCACAATCAACACAGCTCGGGAATAAAGCCCACATTCAGTACAGTTCAAGAACAAAGCCCACTCTCAGTATAGTTCGGGAATAAAGCCTACAATCAGCACAGTTCGGGAACAAAGCCCAAGGAATAAAGCCCACAATCAACACAGCTCGGGAATAAAGCCTATATTCAGCACAGTTCGGGAACAAAACCCACAATCAACACAGTTAGGGAATAAAGCCTAGGGAATAAAGCTTACAATCAATTCAGTTTAGGAACAAAGCCCAGGGAATAAAGCCCACATTCAGCACAGTTCGAGAATAAAGCCCACATTCAACACGGTTCGGAAATGGACCATCTCTCATCAGTAACGGTTCGGAAATGAACCACCTCACACCAGTAACGGTTCATAAATGAACCATCTCTCATCAGTAACGATTCGGAAATGAACCATCTCACATCAGTAACGGTTCGGGAATGGACCACCTCTCAAGTAAAGGTTTGGGAATGAACCACCTCTCAAACTAGCGGTTCGGGAATGAACCACCTCACTTCAGCTTAGTTTGGTAATGAATCCTAGAGATCGCAGCATCTTCCAGGGATGAACCTTAGGGGTCGCAGCACCTCACAACCAAATCGACTCAGTTCGAAGCATCTCGCAAAGTAGCAGGTAAGTGCGACAGCCGGCTAACCAGGTAAGTAAAAAAATGCATGCATAACTTTGATAGGGTTTTCACCGTCACACACTGCACAAGTCCTATCAAAGTGGGGGCGACTGTAGACACTGTATTTTTACATAAAGCCCAATGATGAGCCTCGTACGGAGGCACTACCCGATAAGTTGTGGAAGTCGCGGGAAACAGACTTCGGAAGGGAAAATTAAAAAATAAATACCTTGCCAAATTTGAACTCACTAGTTTTAGCCTCGGGCTCGCTTGATTAATCTTTTTTAAAATTTATCATCGGCCCAAAATCCCCGCAATCCACAACTAAGACACACACGACAACCCTAAACCAACCTACTCACTCTCACCTTTTGGGTAAAATAATAAACAAAATTGAATTAAAAAAAAAAAGCAGCTTGAAAGTGGTGTGAAGCAGAGTTGAGCAGTCTCCACGTGAAAATAGTGCATGTAACCTTGACGTGGAAGCAGTTTGACGTGGAACCAAAATTAGCGTGAACCCTAAACACAAACCAACAACCAATAGAAGAGAAAACAACATATGCAAACAGCTAAAACCAGTCCCAAAACAAACACCCAAGCAGTCCAAAAACAACGCACAAACAGTCCCTGAAAACAGCCCCTAATGACTTATAACAGCAGCCCCAAATCCCATAAAACAGCAGCCCTAAATACCCTAAAACAGTCTCCATAACCAAATAAATAATGAACAAAACAGCCCCCGAAACAGCCCCTTAGAACAACCCAAACCGTGTCCCTAAAACAGTCCGAAATAGCGAAGAAAACAGAGAAAACAGCGATCAGAAATAACAAACCAGAAAAAGAGTGAAGCGTTAACCCTTCTGGCGACGTCCCAACGCACTCCCGAGAAGCGACTTAAAAGGTAAGACCTGAGGGCACCCTTTACTATATTTTATTTTGTCGTTCTGGATGCATCATACTTGGTTGGACGTGAAATACGTCCAACCAGGTATGTGAAGTCCTACATTGAAAATGGCCAATTCTTTGGTCAAATATTTATTATTCCGCATTTATTTCGTATTATTAGTCTTTTATTATTTCACATTTAATTTACGCTTATTGTGATTTTATTGTTCCGCATTTGTTTTGTGTTATTTATCTTCCTTGTTATTTCGCATATTTGTCTCTTCGATTATTTATTGTTATATGCATTATCATATTTCATGTATGTGAACATTGGGTTAATGATTACGTTGTGTTAATGATTGCGTGTTATCCCTTGCGGTATATCGGATGGAAACCCAGACATAAATTCTGTAGCCGAATTCGAATGGACGGTAGTACGGTTTGTACATGGGATACAACTCTACGTACCGCTTGAGAAACACTCATGCATGTGTTTATGTCATTATAGATGCCATTTTTATAATCTCGTTCGAATGTGTTCCCGAACACCACACGAACGTATGCATTCTGCCTCACTTTGTTCGAACGCGTTTACGAATGCTACTCGAACACATGCATTCAGCCTTACCCCATTCGAACGCGTTTACGAACGCTACTCGAACACATGTATTCTGCCTCACTCCGTTCCAATGCATTTCTGAATGCTACACGAATGCGCACACACTGGACATATTCTTTTATCATGTTTTATGCATGATTGGCTCTTTAGTTATTCCTTTCTGCATCATATGCTTAATTATCTACCATTATTGTTAACGTTTCTATTGTCATCGCCGCACTTCTCTGATTAACATGTTTTTAGAATTATACATTTGTTTTCACTTACATTTATGTTTATGGGTGTGCAAACTTGGGTGCTGATTAAATTATCTTCCATGTGTCTCATAACACTTGGTTATATTATTGCATAAACCCTTTCATTACAATTGGCATAAGTAAGGGACCATTCCGAACCCAACGGTTTGATGTCTTCCCTTGCGAGGGATGAGTGCAGCCTTAAATCATTTCCCAGTTCACATTGGGTGGAGATTCCATTTATTCTCCGGTTTAGTCACACGCGGGCTACTCCGTACTCCCGACCGGGCCATGAACCCGGACAGTGTCGCCCAACTCTGTAGCCTGCCTACAATGACATAAGCATATTTGACATTGACTCAATAAAGACAAATGCATTTAATCTTGGTACATGTGAAAACCTCAAGGAAATTTCAATTGCAAGTGAGGTTACATCTGATGAGCGGAAATAATTAGAGAGAATATTAATAAAATGTGAAAAAATATTCGCCTGGTCCCATGAAGACATGTCAGGAGTGAACATGGTCATTGCCCAGCATATGATACCAACTTATCCGAACAGGAGACCAGTAAAACAAAAGCTCCGAAGAATGAGGCCATAATGGGCCGAAAAGATTAGGGAAGAAGTCAAGAAGCAGATAAATGTGGGGTTCTTAGAGGTGGTGAAGTACCCCGAGTGGTTAGCCAACATTGTGCTGGTACCGAAGAATGATGGAAAGGTAATAATATGCATGGATTATAGAGACCTCAACAAAGCTTGTCCAAAGGATGATTTTCCCGTACCCCATATAGACCTGTCGGTTGATAACGTGGCTTTCTCTTCTATGTACTTATTCGCGGATAGATCCTCAGGATATAACCATTTCTTCATGGCGAAGAAGACAAGCATAAGACTGGCTTCATCACTGAGTGAGGTACATATTGTTACAAGGTGATGCCGTTTGGACTTAAGAATGCGGGTGCCACTTATCAACGAATGGCCACTACATTATTCCACGACTTGATGCATAAAGAGATTGAGGTATACATGGATGACATGATGATTAAATCAGAGATGAGGGCCTGACATATAGAAGCACTGGAGAAATTCCTTCAAAGAGTCGATAAGTACAACCTCTGACTCAACCCCAAGAAATATGTGTTTGGGGTAACATCCGGAACATTGTTAGGGCATACAGTAGGAATGAGAGGGATAGAAGTGGACCCTGAAAAGATCAAGGCAATTACCGAGATGCTTGCGCCAAAGACAAAAGGAAGTTAGAGCTTTTCTCAGGAAAATCCAGTATATCAGTCGATTCATTGCCAAACTAACATTAGTATGTGAGCCCATCTTCAAGCTGTTGGGGAAAGACCAGCCTGTGGAGTGGAATAGGCAATGTCAAGAAGCTTTTGATAAAATCAAATAATACTTGGTTAAACCGCACGTCCTGAAACCTCCAAGACCGGGAAAAACCTTGGTGTTGTATTTTGCCATAGAACTCGAAGCGCTGAGGGCGATGATAGTATAGGCAGATGAGACAGGGTAGAACATGCAGTCTACTACCTCAGTAAGAAGATGCTTCCATATGAAGCCCGCTATCAAGAGGTGGAAAAGATCTATTTGGCGGTGATATAGGCTTCTCGAAAGTTGCGTCATTACTTCCAATCCTATAAGATACAAGTGGTAGCAAAGGAGAATCCCCTAAAGTATTTGCAGTAAGTACCCTCACTGGTAGGGAAGTTGGGTAGATGGTTGGTGTTGCTGACGGAGTTTGATATAGAATACCTCACATCTAAGGTAATCAAAGAGCGAGCCGTAGCGGAATTCTTGGCATTACTATAGAAGGAGATCAATATAAGTTCGAATTCCCAGACGATGAGGTTCAAGCCATAATGGTTCAGGGGTGGAAAATGTATTTCGATGGGGCGGCGAATTACAAAGGAGCTGGAATATGAATTGTGATAGTAACCTTCGAAGGAGAAACCCTACCTATGGGCAAAATGTTGACATTCGGAGAAACCAACAACATGGCCGAATATGAAGAATGTAACTTTGGACTGAAAGCACTAATAGCCCTAGGAGCTAGGGATGTAGAAGTTTATGGAGACTCGATGTTAGTAGTTCGACAGATGCAAGGGGAATGCGAATTGAAGGAAGACCGGTTGAGACCATACCTACTCCATCTCAGGAAGTTGGCACAGGCTATCCCCGACTGTAAATTCCAGCACTTTCCATGAGAAGAGAACCAAATGGTGGACGCACTAGCCACCCTAGCTGCAACTTGGGAAAACCCGAAAAAATTGGTAATGAGACCCCTTGTGCTGACAACAGCTAGCAGACCCAGTTATGAGATAGAGAGAATCTTTGAAGTAGAAGTCGATGATGGGAAGCCGTGGTACTATGAAATTCTACAGTATCTAAAATGTAGAGAATTTCCAGAAGGAGCCAGCAAGAAAGACAGAATATCCATTCAGAAATTGGCTTCCCAGTATGTGAGTTTGTGGGCAGAGCTGTTAAAAAGACAAGCCAATGGCATCCAACTGAAGTGTTTAAGAAAATAAGAGGCTCATAAAGTGATGGAAGAGGTGCACGCTGGAGTATGTTGACCTCACATGAATGGATTGAATTTGTCTCGCAAGATAGTGAGACATGGAATTTACTGGTCGACCATGGAAGCTCACTGTGCAAAGCTGGTGAAACACTATCACGATTTCCAGACACACGACAACTTGAACCATCTACAGCCTATGGAATTGCACGAACTGTCAGAACAATGGCCTTTCTCAGCATGAGGTATTGACATGATTGGATAAATCAGGCCGCATGCATCAAATGGACACCGCTTTATAGCAGTGGCGATAGACTATTTTTCGAAATGGGTGGAATCTGAGTCTTTCCGTAATGTTACGGCAAAGCATATGGCCAAGTTCATAGCCCGTAATATAGTATGTCGATACAGGATGCCACATCACATAGTGACGGACAATGGGGTCTAATTTCAGGGAGAAACAAAGGCGATGTTGTTGAAGTACGGGATAGGGCATAAAAAATCACCACCTTACAGGCCACAGACTAATGGGACGGTGGAGGCGGCCAACAAAACCATAAAGAAAATACTAGTTAAGATGACAGAAAGTTATAAAGATTGGGCTGACAAATTGTCGTATGCCCTGTGGGGGTATAGAACTTTGGTGAGAACGGCAACATGAGCCACACCCTACGCTTTGGTTTATGGGATGGAGGCAGTGTTACCAGTGGAAATAGAGATACAGTCAATGCTGGTACTAGCAGAGGCAGGATTGCCTGAGTAGGAATGGGCCTCGCAGAGGTTCGAATAGCTAGCATTACTGGATAAGAAAATGATAAAGGCCTTGCACCACATGCAGCTACACCAGAAAAGGTTGGCCTAGGAGTTCAACAAGAATGTGCGTCCCACCAAGATCAGGGAAGGTGATTTAGTGCTCATGCACTCGAAGCCACTGATAATGGAACCAAAGGGAAAATTCAGGCCTAATTGGGAAGGGCCATACCTAGTCAAAAAGGTGATGGGGAATGGGGCATTGAGACTGTCAGATTTAGAAGGGAACGAGTTCATCGAGCCCATCAACGTGGACAGGCTGAAACAATACTTTACATAAAAAAGAGAGAGAGAAAGGCTCGTTGGGTTGAAAATCCGCAAAGGACAGCCCAAGCAAATTATAGAGCATGAGTGAGCAAGAAAAATGGTTGATTGTAAAATTTTTGAGGAATAGTTAGCGACAGAGGTATCCTTGCAATGCATTTCATTATTTCCTACATATATACTAAGAAGTAATGCAAACGCCTTTATTGAAACAAATGTTCAAGATGTTCATAGATTGCATAAATCTCAGTTAACCGGGAAAGATTAGAGTAAAGTAATTACAAATCACGTCTTTTGTTTCTTAGATGCTGGACTAAGGTAAGGAGATCCAGGAGAAGAACCTCGGGAATGAGGATGAGCAACTCCAAGAATGGAGCGGAACCGCATGAATGAGGACGAGCAACTCCAAGAATAGAGAAGGGGTACGTAGTGCCCGATGAAATACACAGTGACATGACTAAGACGCCACTAATGACACATCCACGTGATGTTTACGGTTGTAAGGCGTAACAGCCACTCATGACATTCCGCATAAGGAAGGTTTTCCTTCATTAAGGCCCGAGCAAGGTGGTGACGAGGGTCATAAGAAATAAAGAAAAGAGTCGTATGAGGAACAATAAGTCTTAACTTCTCTTGCAACCAGATCTGAAAAAAAATAAAATAAAAAATTTAGCTCACTGAGTTGAAAACCTCAAAAGGCGACTCAGGCAAGATAGAGCAATCCACTAAGTTGAAAATCTAAAAGGATAGTTTAGGCAAAAGATTGGACGAACTTGCAATACAAAGGGACTCCCAAGAAACCGGCTTGTAGGATGGTGTTTTATCATGTCTAAACCATGAAGCGTCTCAACCAAGATAACAGAGGATGGATTATGACCACATCGGATTCCCTCGTTGATGTGCAATAAATGATAGTCGCTTCTCGTACTATCAGAACCCACTAAGAGATATTGGGCCAAGGTACAGAATAAGACTACACTCCTCCAAGGACGAGACCCTACCTCTATCCTAGAAGATACACGTAAAAAGACTTGTAACTCAATGGACGAATGACAAGGTGGTATCTTTTCCGCATCCTCAGGACAGCAAAGGAAAGATTCAGAGGCATCCTGATGGTATTGACATTGGAAATGTGACATCGCTGGAAGGATCGTAGGAGAAAAATGCAAGTCGAGAATGGCAGCAAACCCCTCAGGGAGATGGCATATTTCAAAATCCGGGAATAGGAAGACATGATTTTCAATATCCTAAAATGATGAGGCCGCTTGCGAAAAGGTGTAATCCATCTTGACCCGGTGCAGGTAGCGGAGAGCAGAAAGCTGAGCCAGGTGTGGGGATGACCAGTCTACCACCCCATGAATAAGGGACACAAGGGGATTCTTGAGACATGGGACCAAAGAGAACTAAGCAATCACCAGAGGAGAATTGGCAGAAGGAAACTGTAAGCAGGCCAAAGGGGCGACCAAAGCTCTTTATTGGCAAAGGGCACTAAAGGCCAAAAGGATTCCTAAAGGGGGTGAAGAAAACCCTCTAGCGCAAGGAATGCCTAACCAAAGATGACATCAAGCCAATAGGACAAAGAAACCCCATCGGAATAGGGAATGCATCCATGCACACATGTCGCATACACACAATTTTTATTTTGTTTTCGCAGGCTTTAAAGAAAAAGAAAAAATGGCGAGGACGAAGAACTCTGAGAATGGAGAGGAATAAAGAAACCTCGGGAATGAGGATGAAGAACTCTAGGAATGGAGATGAATAGAGCAACCTCGGGGATGAGGACGAATAACTTCAGGAATGGAGAGGAATAGAGAAACCTCAGGAATGAGGACAAAGAACTCCGGGAATGGAGATGAACTCCAAAAATGAAGAAAAATAGAGCAACCTCGGGAATGAGGACGATGAACTCCGGGAATGGAGATGAACTCCGAGAATGGAGAACAACCTTGGGAATAAAGACGAGCAAATAGCCTCGAGAATGAGGAAGAATTAAGAGTCGAAGTGCCTCACCACCATCAATTCGAAAGTTCAGGAAGAAATTTCAGGGTTGAGGCCCACATTATCAACAGTTTTGGGAATGAATCCCAAAGATCGAAGCATCTCACACCCAGTATGGTTCAGGAATGAATCCCAGAGGTCGAAGTGTTTCGCCGTCAATTTGGGAATGAATCCCAGAGATCGAAGCATCTCACACCCAGTATGGTTCGAGAATGAATCCCAGAGGTCAAAGCGCCTCGCCGTCAGTTCGGGAATGAATTCCAGAGATCGAAGCATGTCACACCCAGTATGGTTCGGGAATGAATCCCAGTGGTCGAAGCACCTCGCCATCAACTCAACTTAGTTAGGGAATGAATCTCAGAGGTCGAAATGCCTCATCGTCAGTTCAGGAATGAATCCCAGAGATCAAAGCATCCCGCACCCAGTATGATTCGAGAATGAATCCCAGTGGTTGAAGCACCTCGCCATAAACTCAACTTAGTTTGGGAATAAATCCCAGAGATCGAAGCATCTCGCAAAAGTAGCAAAACAACGGGTAAGTCCGGCAACGGCTGACGAACCATGTAAGTAAAAATGCATGCATGACTTTGAAAGGGTTGTCACTGTCACATACTACACAAGCCTCATCAAAGTGGGGGTAAATGTATACACTACATTTTTGCATGAGCCCGATGAGGAGCCTCGTATGGAGGCACTACCTGAAAAGTTATGGAAGTTGCGAAAAACGAATGCCGGAAGGAAGGAAAACCTCCAAAATTAGCCCCTCATCGGATTCAGACTCACTAGCCTGCCTCGGATTCACTCAGTCAAGCCTCTGCTTCAAACCTTACCCTCGGCCCATGCAGCCCAAAACCCCATGCACGCAAATCCTCTCATCACTTTCCAAAATTAACAAAGATTTGAAATCCCCTCATCAAATCACTTGCCAAACTTAACAAAGATTTGAAATCCCCTTCTTGCCAAATATGCAAGATCCTAGGCCCAAACTAGAAAGAATTCTCCCTTCCTAATATAAGTGATTTGAGTTTCCCTGGTAAATCCCTTAAGCACCTTATATGGAAAAGAAAATCTTCACATAAAAGGGAGGAGAGAGAGTGGTGTGGCGGCAACATTGATGGAAAAAATAAGAAAACCAAAGGAGGCAACAACTATAAAAGAAATGGGTGAGGACCAGCCAAATGAGGCTCTTTTCTTCTCCTTTAGAGTATCATAGAAAAAAACAACAAGAAAAAAAAGGAAAAACGGAATACAGAGGAAGAGAAAAGAGAGAAAAAATGAAAAATAGAGAGGGAAAAACAACGAGAAAACAAAAGAAAAACCAGAAAAAACAACAAAGCAGCGTGAAGGGAAAAACCAAAAAAAAAACAACGAAGCAGCGTTAGGAAAAGAAAACCAGAAGAAGTGCTAACAGCAACCAAACAGCGAACAAAGCAACCAACAAACAGCGAATTAGCGCTAACACAAATCGAAACAACAAACTAGTGAACCGAAACAGCAACCATAAATCGAAACAGCAAACTAGAAATCGAAACAGTAAACCAGAAACAGTGAACCAGCAACCAGAAATAGCGAACTAGCAACCGGAAACAACAAACCAGCGAACCAGTGATCCTTCCGGCGACGGCCTAACACACTTCCGAGAAAGCAACTTAAAAGGTAAGACCTGAGGGCACTCTTACCATATTTATTTTCATAGTTCCGGGCACTACATGTTTGGCTAGACGTGAAATACGTCCATCCGGTTTGTACTTAGGATACAACTCCACGTGCCACTTGGAAAATACTCATATATGCGTGTTGACGTCGTTATTGGTACCATTGCATATTTTTTCCCACCTTAGCATTGTTACTTTCCATATGCGTTACATGTATTTTTGACGTTTTTCCTACTTTTGATCGTTTATTATGATTTTCATTGTCGCATCTCGTATTTCTTAATTTAATATGCTTTTGGAATTATGTTATTGTGATTATTATTTTGGTTGGGTGTGTTATTACATTTTTTTATTCGCTTTTATGCATGAATTGTATTAAGACTTGACTATACCATTGTGTGAACCCGTACATTATACTGGAATAAGTAATGGACCATTCTGAACCCAACGTTTAAGGTCTTCCCTTCGAGGGGTGAGTGCGGCTGACCGGCGTGATCACACACATATAACGCAAGCACACGTATCGTTCAAGTTGTATAAAATGTATCGATCCCACGAGGACTTAATACCTAAGCTACTAATTTATGAAGTCAAATGTTTACGAGTATCTAATAGATTGGTGGTTTGATTGGATGGCGACTTAAAACTAAAACAAGTAAATAAAACAGTATGAAAGAGAATTAAAGGTAAAATCAATATTATTAAACTATCTAGGGTTGTGAATTCTTCCAATATTTTTTAAAGATGAAGTAGTTATTTCACGTTTTTGTAATATATTGGTTTATTAACCTAGAACACGAATTTATGCAAAAGCCTCTTCCGATGGTCAGATACAAATACCCAATATAACTCAATTAATCATATTCCTATGTCAACCAAGTTACCTGAATTCATTAAGATAAAGTTCCAATTATGGCTACCCTGCCCGACAGGTATATTCCTATCATGTAAGGAAATCTATTAAGGGTTATCTATTTTTAAGGAAGATCGTGGACTATTGAGTCTAGGGCCTTAAACCTAAAATATCTTTTCCAAGTTCATTTTAAGTTTACCAGATCAATCTTATTAATGGCCAGTTAACAAGAAGCATTAAGACTAAGGCTCAATAAAAAAACTTTTATATTACCCAAACCGTAAAATAACCCATTATAAACCAGTGATATTGGAATTCATCACAACCCCAGATAATATGTTTAGTTACAAAACATACTTTAGATTAGTAAACACTTAAATAAACAAAACATCATAAAAAAAATAACTTGGAGATAAATAAAAGTAAAATTACAATAATGAAAGAAAATGCTGGGGGTTAGAGGATCCACTTTTAATATTTCAAAATTAGAAATCTCCCTTATTGTCAATGTTTACCGATTAATTAATTATATTTAACCAGACCATAAAGGCGGTAATTCCATTCGTCTCAATTAAATCCAACCGACCATATAGACAGTAACAAGGTTATTACCTAAACCGACCATATAGGCGGAAACTACGTCTGAAATGTAAAACTGACCATATAGGCGGTAAATAAGGTTGTCACCTAAACCGACCATATAGGCGGAAACTAATTAATCCAAATTTTAATTAAAATAAGGGAGATTAATCTAATTTATTATACTAAAAGTCTCACCTTTCACCCCAGAAGAATGAGATTACATGCTCATGCTGTAAATGAAAACACACAAAATTTTATTAATTAAATAAAAAGAAAATACAAGAAAACTTAAATAAATATATAAGACATTTTCCTTTAGGTTTTCATGGAGAAATTCCTCCAAAGAAAGCATGAAAAATTTACAAATTTTAGCTTGGTATTTATAGGAAAATCTAAAGGCTTTCACCAATTTCTTCACCAATTGCTCCACCAAACATGGCACCAAACATGACATCAAACATGGAACCAAATATGGCACCAAATCCTCCACCAAACATGCTTGCATGTTTGGTGGAAGTTTGACAGTTTTTATTTTTATTTTTATTTTTTTATTTTGAAAATGACTTAAATAATTACACATAACACACTTGCAAATATTTTATCAATTTCGGTCATGGAAACTTCAGAATTTGAAATTATTATAAACTTCGAAGTTGTAGTTCTTTGAGTCTTTTTTAATCTGGAACTTGAATCACCTCAATCCGATATAGGAGTAAAAGGTTATGGCCAAAATACGACAATTGTGCAAAGTTGGAATTTCCAAAATTGTACTTCGTTAGAACGCCATTTCAAGTTTCCAATCTCCAAAATCAAAATGTCAAGTCTCATTTTTACCCTTATTTGTTCCACATTTCATCCTGATTGATAACATTAAGTCCCAAATTTTTTTATCTTTAAAATAAACTAAAACACATCAAAATGTTCATAAAACTCGAGAAACTATACAAAATATTAAGTAAAAGGGGCGGTAAATAATGATATATTTTCCGCTCATCAGCGGCCTTAAATCTTTCCCAGTTCATACTGGGTGGCGACTCCTTTATTCTCCGGTTTAGTCCCCCGCGGGTTAATCCGTACTCTCTACGGGCTGCGAGCCCAACAGTATCGTGGTCGCCGAACATCATAGGCATAACGGTAAACCCCGCTTCACACCCCCAAACCTAGCATTTTGCTAGTCTTCGAGCAAAACAACAAAATAAAATGCAACAAACAATTAAAATTAAACTAAGCCTCTTTCGTAGGGATCAAAGTTGCATTTAGCATATGCAACAAGCCTTTAAACCCCTAGGTGTCCCTAGTGGACAAGTTGTATTCTCGTGAGGGCTTACAGTGACAATACCCACAAACGTCAATCTAATGAACACAAAAGCAAAAAGACAAGAGAAAAGAGAATAAACAAGTTAATGACTAAATAAGTGAAACTTCTTATCCAAGTTAGTAGTTGTTTTCTTTCTTTCTAAATTACCAAATAAGTAAATTCTCCAATTATTTTTACCATTATTCATATACACAACCAACAAAGTATTAATCAAATCATTGTGGCCACAATATTTTCATAAGCGAGTTGAAAAGAGAGTAATTTTTTTGTCCTAAAGTTATATCAGAATTCACACCCTTTTTCTTTTTTGGCAATGGATTTTTTTTTATATACAATATCTTCCATCCATGTAGCGAGCTTTGGGCCAGTGACTCCCAAACCAGTTGGTTTTAGGGCACTAGGTGTTAAGACACCCCTACAGACTTAATTACTTGGATCTCAGATGTTATAACATCTTTAATCTATGTAGCGAGCTTTAGGCCATTGACTCCCAAACCAGTTGGCTTTAGGGCACCAGGTGTTAAAACACCCCTACAGACTTAATTACTCAGATCTCATATTTTTTTTCTTTTTTTTAGATGCTTCCTCCAATTAAACTAGAGCACTGAATATTACAAACTTTTCACTAACAACTTATGGTCGTATGTTACCATGCATGTTGATAATACCTGTCAACCGAGCATATGAAGATCCATTTTATTCAGTTTTATGGAGAATTCACAAATTAAATAATCCAAAAGTGTTAGGGATATGCCCTAGACCCAACTTATAGATAGGCTATATGTACATGTATTGTAATATTTTCATTAATTAATAAAATGGTAATCTTTATTATACGTGTCTTACATAACCTATATGAATCATCAACACTATAATAAAGCCCTTGGAGTAATAAGACGATGGCTTCCACGCCTTATAAGAATCATTACTCTTAAATGTTCCTAGTCATAGTTTTGTGAATAATCTGGGCGTTCACAAAGCGGAGAGACTAGCATGATGATATGATCCACCCTTAAGTGGGGTATCTGATCTCATAGGCTACTAGCGGAGATCCGTTCGCTTAGTGTATCAAATGGATGCATGAGTTGCTCGTGTCCATCGAACTGACCACCGAAAGTTTTCATAAGGAGTGTTTATCCCATGTGTCTGTGAGAACTTTCATGTATTGATAATATGACTAGTCCTTAGACTTGAGGTCTTTACAATCTTATGTCTAGATAAAATAACTTTGACATTCTCATTCCCCGGTTCAAAAGATCCGGTAATAAGGGTATGATTGGGTCATTTGTTGAAACACATGAAGTTTGTAAGGATACAACAGAGAATCGCCACTCTCTCGGATAATATTTTCTTATAATAGTAGTATTCCAGTTCGCGGGTTGATATGTGTGATCAGTGCTTGAGACTATGGCCACATCGAAAGAATCATGTGAGATTCTTGGGTTAGCACGATTCATGATACTATCAACATCATACCTTTGACCAAATGGGTAAACACTTTCCGTACCCTAGGTCAATAGGTGGGGATATAGTGAGGCGAGAGACCATATCATATTTAAATCGCATACAGAATGGGTATATATATCTTTCCTTCTCATTTGGGGGCCTTGGCATGTTGCTAGATGTCAACATTGGTCATTGAAATCGAACGACCATCTGATCGGAGGATAAATTATCACGATTCATTTCATGTCCAACATGAGGGGAACTCAAAAGGTCAAACACAACAAAGTCGAAATCAATGGTTAACAGTGCACATTACATATTTAACAGCATATATGATTGTTGTAGGAATTGTTCATAAATGGTTCAATATGTTTAATTATTGAACAGATCATTTATGAGGTTCCATAGTGGCTTAGGGATTGGTGAATGACGATAGGGGCAATTTGGGAATTGGAATAAATATATATATATATATATATATACTATTCACATGAATAGTACCACATGAATAGTATCGCATGAATAGTAAATATTTTGTTATTTGTTTTGAATTCCAATTCGGCCCAAACTCTTATTAGGGTTTTATAATCTCATTAAACCACTAAATTAAGATCCAATGGCTAAGATTAAATTGGCTTTTATCCCACATCGGATTCTTAATTAATTTTGTTTTCTTTGGAGCACTATATAAACCCAAAGAATTCTTCACAAATTTTTACACCAAACCTTTCAAATCTTGGGCTTATATAAGTGAGAGACTCTAAAGTTTTAAGAGTAAGCCACTGATTTTGAGGATCCTTAAGTCTAATTTACTAGAGGAACCTCGAGTTAAAAGTTTTGAGGTATTTGCCTAGGCTAGTACCAAGGGCAAAATACATGTGCACTTAAGGCGTAGTCTTGCCGTTGAGTTTTGGCTTTGTGTGTGCATCTTTGGAGGCCACACACTTGGGTGGCTCTTTGGAGCTTGGAAGAGCTTGCTGAGTTCGAGAAAAGCTTGTAGATTGGAGGGAGGACTGGAGGAGTCTACGGTTCAAGTAATTCTTTTTCTTTCTTTATTTTAATTAGAGTTCTTATGATAGTTAACATGTTTAGGTTTATTTAATGCCTAAAAAACTTCCATCATATTAAAACTCATATGCTTGATGATTCTATGTATGATTAGAATTGGCATGATTATTTTAGGGTGCAAGCATCTAGAGACTTTCTAAGAAATAGAGAGTGTATTGTTTATCCCTTAGTTAAGTAATTATTTCGTGATGAACTTAGAGATTTATTACCTTTAAGGCTAATAAATATAAATCACTTGTTTATAATAAAAGACATTATAAAATATTCAAGTGGGGTGGGACCAAGGCGTTAATAAAACTTTCCAAACTAAAGTTAATTTAACAAAAGGTATTACTAAAGTTAGATAATGATTTGGTGTCTTCCTTCACTCACTACCTTTTTATAGCCAAAAGGAAAAGCTGTGAAGACATCTAGATAATCATTTACTTAAATCTTACCTTAAAGCATATTTAAAGTGTTGGACTAATTTGGAGGATCTATTGTTTATTCCTGTCACCAAGGCGATAAGAGCCTAAGAGGTAAGGGTATTTAAGAGAGTTCGCTACACCCTCCCTCTGGGGAATTTTCAATTGAGGAATCCATTTGACAGTTATTCACTTAAACTTGCTAAAATCCTCAATAATAATTTATGTCTAAAATTTGCCTCCCATTGTAAAGTATAGACCCAAAGGGCTTAAACCGTATTGGCAGGACTAGGCTTTACCAGATTGACCAATACCAATTTGTCCCTAAATCATACTATTGACAATGGTTTGACTTTTCTGAGTCATAAGACGCAACGACCCTTAGGCGTGGTCTTTTAACTTAGTGGCAAAGATTGGGTGTCCACAAGGACTAGCATAAGCTATGGAATGTTTGATTGCCCAACCCAATGATCAAGGAATTATGATTTATATCATAAATTGGTTGGGAACCTACATAATTATCGTATTTTATAACGACCGGCCCTAGTCGGAATTATGAAATGATGATAATGGGATCCTTGCCCACAAGAAATCCATCATATTGGGGTTGATGCGATTTGCATAAAATTTTAAAATAATTGAGTGGGAGCAAATTCATAATATTAAAAGCCCATGTTATATGAAACATTAATGAACAACATATTCTTAATTTTAACATTCTCTCTTAACAGGAGGGTTAAAATATTTCACAAACATTCAAATGGCAAACAGAGTATCACTTCGTTCCATCCTTGATGAGCATAAGCTCAAAGGGGACAACTACAATGACTGGTTTAGAAATCTTAAAATTGTCTTACGACAAGAAAAGATTTTCTATGTTCTTGAAAGACTGTTTCCCCTTGAACCCGCAGAAGATGCTGACCAAAAATACATTCGATGCTTGGAAGAAACATGTCAATGATAATGAGCATACAGTTTGCATAATGCTTGGCTCTATGTCGGACGAACTTCAGAAAGCTCACGAAGATATGGATGCTCAAACCATCATCTTTCACTTGAAGGAGTTGTAAGCAACTTCCGTTCATACCGTGAGATTCCAAGTGTCATGTGCCTTATTCCAAACAAGGTATAAGGAAGGATCTGTTAGTGGACATGTGCTTAAGATGATTGGCCACATTGAAAAATTGGCCAACCTCGGGTTCATCATGGATCATGAGATATGTCAGGATCTAATTCTTAAGTCATTACCAAAAGAATTCTCTAACTTTATTATGCAGTTTCATCTGTTTGATAAAAAAGCTAATTTAGCAAAATTGCACAATCTGATAAAGCAAGTAGAGAAGGACTTGAAACCGGAGCTTAAAACCTTTATCATACTTACGGGTACGGACCTGAAGCCACGAGGCCCAAAGAAAAATAAGGGCAAGGCCAAGGCTCTAGATCACCTAAAGCCCAATGGTAAGGTGGAGAAGAAAAAGGGAAAGAGGAAATGTTTCTTTTGTGGAAAGAATGGTTATTAGAAGAAAGACTGCAGATCCTTGAAAGCCAAGGAAGCTAGGGAAGCCCAAGAGGCCAAGAAACCCAATGATTCAGGTATGTTGTATATGATTGAACTATATTCTCAAAACTCTGAACCTTCTACTTAGGTGCTTGACACTGGTTGTGGGACTCACTTGTGTAACAATGTGCAGAGCCTGAGAAACAATAGGAGACTCCGTCATTGGGAGATTTACTTACGCATGGGTAATGGAGAAAAACTGGCTGCATTATGCGTGGGGACTTATTCATTAGTTTTGCCGAATGGTTTAGTTTTAGACTTAGAAGATTGTGTTTATGTACCTTCTCTAGTAAAGAACATCATTTCAATTTCTTCTTTATGTAATAAAGGCTTTTCATGCCTAATAAGTTGTAATGAATGTTCTATTTATTTCAATGAAATAAAATATGGAGATGGTATTTTGAATAATGGTATCTATGTCTTACAAACTAACAAAAAATGTTCAACCTCTAATATATACAACGTTAACTCGAATAATCTCAATGAATCACTTCTATGGCACAGTCGCTTAGGTCATATCAATGAAACAAGATTAACTAAGCTACATAAGGATGGGTATTTCAGCCGCTTCAAATATGAACCTTATGGAACTTGTGAGTCTTGTTTACTTGGTAAAATGACTAAATTACCCTGCAAAGGTAAAGGACGGCGTGCAACGGAGACATTAGAACTCATACATTCTGATGTATGTGGACCAATGTCAGTCACCGCTAGAGGTGGATTCTCATACTTCATTACCTTTATCGATGATCACTCGCGATATGGGTATGTGACCTTATGCGGTACAAATCTGAAGCCTTTGAGAAATTCAAAGACTTCAAAGCTGAAGTAGAAAACCATCTTAATAAAAGTATTAAGTCACTAAGGTCTGACCGATGTGGTGAATACTTAAGCAATGAATTTCAAGATTACTTGAGAGAAAATGGCATTATTTCCTAGTGGACTCCTCTGGGAACTCCACAATATAATGGGGTCTCCGAAAGGAGAAATCAGACATTATTAGATATAGTCTGATCAATGATGCCAGGTACAGATCTACCTATTTCATTTTGGGGTCTTGCTTTAGAAACGGCAACACTACTACTAAACCAAGTTCCTTCCAAGACTGTTAGTCAAACACCATATGAGTTATGCTCTGGGAAACGTCCTAGTCTTAGTTATTTAAGAGTTTGTGGATTAGACACATATGTTAAGCTCACACAAACTAACAAATTGGATGATAGGGCAATTAAATGTAAGTTTCTAGGATATTCCTTGAACTCAAGAGCATACGTGTTCTACGTCCCAAATGAACAAAGAACATTTGTCTCACAAAATGATAAATTTCTAGAGAATGAATTCCTTCTCAAGAAATATAGTGGGAGTAGACTTGACCTCGATGAGGTACGAGAAGAACAAACTAATATAGAACTAAACCTCAAGCCCCTCAAAAGGGTAGCGACGGAATAACCACAAGGTTATGAACTCAGAAGGTCTGGTAGGGAAAGACATGAGCCTGAAAGATATGGTTTCCAAATTGATGAGGGACATGATCAGGTCATTGATAATGACGATCCCACCAGTTATGACGAAGTAATGCATGACATTGATTCAGTCAAGTGGCTTAAGGCCATGAAATCCGAAATAGTTTCTTGATTAATTGAAAGAGTATGGTATTCTTTCATAGTGGACTCCTCCCGGAACACCGCAATTAAATGGTGTGTCCAAACGGAGAAACCGAACTTTGTTGGACATGGTAAGGTCGATGATGAGTCCCACAGAGCTACATATTTCCTTCTGGGGATATGCATTGAACAGTGCAATACTTATTTTGAATAAGGTTATGTCAAAGTCTGTTCAACAGACTCTGTATGAAATATGGACAGGAAAGAAACCGGGTTTCTCATTCCTGAAGATTTGGGGATGCTGGGCATACGTCAAACATTTGGAAGGTACCAAACTAGAACCCAAATCGGATAAATGCATATTTGTAGGACATCCTAGGGAAACCAAAGGATATTACTTCTATCACCCCACAAGAGAACAAAATATTTGCTGCTCTACATGCTGTTTTCCTTGAGAAGAAATTCCTAAATGCAGTGGTAAGTTGGAGGAAAGTAGAACTCGATGAAAATCAGAGTGATACTGTTTCTGGCACATAATCCTTAACGGAACCTGAACAGTTCATCAGGGATGAGACTGTACCACAATCTTCGAATACACAAGGAGTGCGTAGGTTGGAGAGAGTCAGAAAACAACTTGAAAGGTATGGGTTTCTGATCTCACCTCATGTCAACGACATGGTGTCGATTACGACGAAACTTTTTCACCTGTTGCCATGATTAAATCCATTAGGATTATGCTTGCTATTGCTGCATATTTCGATTACGAGATATGACAGATGGACGTCAAAACCGCTTTCCTTAACCGAAACCTTTTGGAGGATGTTTATATGCAACAGCCTGACGGTTTTGTCGTACCAAAACATGCGAACAAGGTTTGCAAGTTAAATCGATCCATTTATGGATTGAAGCAAACATCACGTTCTTGGAACCAACGTTTTGATGAGATCATAAAAGAATATGATTTCGTTCAAAATGAGGATGATCCTTGTGTATATAAGAAGGTTAGTGGGAGCGCACTGACATTCATTGTCCTTTACGTTGATGATGTATTGCTTATTTGCAATGACATTCCCATGCTACAATCGGTGAAAGCTTGGCTTTTATTAAAATTCTCCATGAAGGATCTGAGAGAAGCAGCCTTTATTATTGGAATAAAGATCTACCGGGATAGATCTAGAAAGCTGCTTGGACTCTCCCAGAGTACATATGTTGAAAAAGTGTTGAAGAGATTCAACATGGATCAGTCCAAGAGGGGACTGTTTCCGGTGTCACTCTATCTAGGGACATGTGTCCTAAAACTCAAGATGAGAGAGACAAAATGAGTCGGATCTCGTTCACCTCGGCAGTCGGATCGATCATGTATGCCATGATATGTACGCGACCTGATGTCTCCTATGCTTTGAGCATGTGTAGTCGCTATCAGGCCGATCCAGGTGAAGGTCACTGGATGGCTGTTAAGAATATCCTTAAGTATCTTAGACGAACTAAGGATGCTTTCTTAATCTATAGAGATGGAGAACTTGAGGTAATAGGGTATACCGATGCAAGTTTCCAAACCGATAAATACGATTGTAAGTCGCAATCCGGGTACATATTTTGTTTGAACAACGGAGCAGTAAGCTGGAAATCTTTCAAGCAAGAGACTGTTGCTGATTCAACAACAGAAGCGGAGCATATTACTGTAGCTGAAGCAGAAAAAGAGGCAGTTTGGATCCGTAAATTCCTAATTGGATTAGGAGTAGTTCCGTTAGCAGTTGAGCCTGTTCCATTGTATTGTGACAATATCGGGGCTATAGCACAGGCTAAAGAACCGCGGTCTCATCAACGATCCAAGCATGTTCTTCGAAATTTCCATCTGATTCATGAGATCATACATCGTGGCGATGTGAAGATCGAGAAGGTCGCATCAGAGGACAACATTGCAGATCCGCTGACGAAAGTTATTCCTCAGCAAAAGTTTGAGCGACATGTACATAGTTCAGGTGTTAGATGCTTGAGTGACTGGCTATAAGCAAGTGGGAGATTGTTGGACAATTATGACCCATAGCGTCACTATTTGTAAAAGACATTGTGGTTTTTGTACAAATTAACTATGTGACAATGAAAATTGCATTTTATCATTTTTTATAATTAGATTACTTATATGTATAAATGATAAAATTCCTTATGATTAGTTCTGGATTATAAGATATGAGACAATATCAATCCACAAAGGTTTACTCATTAAATATCCCTAGTCGTAGTATTATCGAGACTGGACATTGATAATGCGGAATAGACTAGTATTGCACTTGTGCGTGTTATGAAAGCGTAACATCATAGTTCTCATATATTTAAGTATTGGATACTTATGCAAGTGTGATAGGAGGTTGTGTTTACCGATGGTACGGAAACAGCTTCGCTCTGGATAGACCTCGCGGAGTCCCATTGGTAGTATTGTTAGTGTTCCTAGAACATGCCAAGGATCTAATAAGCAAGAAAATGTGTTCACAAATTCATTATAAGTTGCGGAATATACTTACAATGAACGGATTTGGATTTTAAATTTTTTGAGAAGAAGATCTCCAAGATGCTTCCTTTGTTGATTCCAAGCTTTGAGTTGTGAGAAGTGATCTCCAAGATCCAACCTTCAATGTTGATTCCAAGCTTTGAGTTGGTTTCCCTATCACCTTAGAAGACTTCCACAAGTGCTAGCTAGTTTGATTTTGCAACAAAATCAAAGAGAAAGGATGAGGAAGCTCACGCCCATTGTTGAGTTAATTAGGGTTTTCTTTGTTCCAAGTGTTGTGTTAGAAGTGAGAGAGTTAGGTTTGGTAAAGGGTTTTACCCTTTTCACCCAAACTTGGTAGTTGGGTCTTGGTTTTCCAAAAACCAAGACCATGTAGTTGAAAAGCAAGTGGTTTTGGCATAATTGCCAACTACTCTCTCAACTACCACTTCACACATGTGAAGTGGGCCCCACACTCTTTTGAATTCAAAATTCAAAAGAAAGGTCTCTACGAATATTTGCCGCGGCTCGGATCCATTTAATCCGATTAAACGAACTTTCGTCACTAAATAATTAAACCTAATTTAATTAAATAACGATGCCTCGCAAATATATTACGAACGTCGTTTACGAATTAATTCTAAATTAATTCGTTCATTCGTATTAAAGTCCAAGTTTAATTTCGTAATGAAATCCAATTCATATTAATATATCCGATATATTAATTTTAGCCCATACGAATAAATTTAAATAGAAAAATCAAATTTAACTATTAAATTTATTTTACTGATTAATTCCAAATTAATCGGGTTCTCTCTCTTCCGAACACATTTAATCCCATATTAAATAATGTCTCAATTAATCCCAGATTAATTCTAGTTTAAGTCAACTGTCATCGGTGAATCTTTGGGAAGCGACCCAAGAGATCCCTGGATATGTTTGCAGTAAATACGGTCATCGGATTATCCGAATACGTGCGTACCTCGTACCACGTGCTTACCGATTTACAAGACACGGTTGGCTTCTACCAAAGCACTGTGCCTACCCAATTCTCCAGAAATATTCTTACTGGAATATATAATCTATGTCAGACGTAGTATACGTAGTATTGCATATTGCGATCCAGTATCGAATGTCAAGTGCTAGGCCTGGGGCTGGATTGTGTTTGCCCCGTACGAAGCACATGTCGGATGTCTGGTAACTAGTCTCTATAATCGGATGAACATGACCTAGTCTTATCATCCCAATGACTGCAGTACTTAAGAGCACTAGTTTCGTATCCTACGTGACATCATCACTATGACTGGAGTGACACTTCCGTCTTGACATCACACCCAATACACTACGATTCTCAATATACCCAGCAGAGGCGTACACAGAACCGGTTAAAGCCCTAGACGACCAAAACCAAAGCATATTGATTGTCGCAAGTATTAGCGGTGCAAGTCTCAGGTTAAGACCAAATACACCTACCCTGATGTCGGACTTCCATAGACACATAGTCATATTACCAATGGAATTCTGAGGGGTCTATCCGAGCGAAGCTGTTTCCGTACCATCGGTAAACACAACCTCCTATCACACTTGCATAAATATCCAATACTTAAATATATGAGAACTATGCCATTGTGCTCCCACAACGCGCACAAGTGCGATACTAGTCTATTCCGTATTATCGATGTACTATCTTGATAATACTACGACTAGAGATATTTAATGATTAATCCTTCGTGGACTGATACTGTCTCATATCATCTCAATCCAGGAACTAATCATAAGGACCTCCTATCATTTATACATCTATGTGATCTAATCACAAATGATAAGAGTGCAATCTCCTTTGTCACATAGTTAATTTGTACAACAACATCATGATCTGTACAAATAGTGACGCTATGGGTCATAATTGTCCAACAATCTCCCACTTGGCCTATCCCCAGTCACTCGAGTGTCTTACACCCGAACTATGTACGGTTCGCTCAAACTGCTGAGGAAAGGCTTTCGTCAACAGATTTGCATAATTATCGTCTGATGCGATTTATTCGATCATCACATCGCCACGATGTATGATCCGAACGAATCAGATGAATAGTCGAAGTATATATCTGGATCGTTGATGAGACCATTAATTCTTTAGTCTGCGCTGTAGCCTAGCTCAGCTGCTAACAGAACTATATCTAATCTAATTAGATTTGTTAATGACCCAGATGGCTTCTATTACTGCCTCAGCCACAGCAATAACCCGCATTTGTTGTTTATTCGATAACAGTATCTTGCTTGGAAGATTTCCAGCTCACTGTTCCGTTATTCAAACTGTATAGTACCGTTTAGCGACTTAAAGTCATTTTTATCGGTTAGAAGACTTGCAGCAGTGATCCCAGTCACTTCAAGTTCTCCTACTCCATAGTTTAAGACATCATCCTTAGTTCTCTAAGATACTAACGGATGTTCTTAATATCAATCCAGTGACTATCACTTGGATTGACCTGTTTGTGAATCCATATGCTCTAAGCACATGAGACACCAGGTCGCGTATATTTTTCAATGTAGGAGTTCTCAGAGAGTGTTAACAACTTTAAAATTATCCCAGTAGATCTTTATTCCTAGAATAAAGGTTGTTTCTCCCAAGAATTCTACATAGAATTTTTCATGAAAGCCAAGCTTCACCGATTGTAATAGGGGAATATCATTTCCAAAAATGACATATCATCATTATTTAGGACATCACACAAGAATCATATTCGTTTTGAATCAAATCATACACCATTATGATTACATCAAAACAATAGTTCCAAGAACCCAATGTTTACTTCAATCCATATATGGATCGAATAACCTGCAAACCTTGTTTGCTTGTTTTGGTACGACAAAACCGTCAGGATGTTATAAACATCCTCCAAAGAGGTTTCCGTTTAAGGAAAGCGATTTTGACGTTCATCTGTCAAATTTCATGAATGAAACATGCAGCATCAGCAAGCATTATCCAAATGGATTTAACGTGGCAACAGGTAAAAGATTTTGTTGTAATCAACACAATGTTGATAACGATACCTTTCCGCTACAAGCCTAGCTTAGTACGTTGGTGTGTTGCCTTCCATGTATGTCTTCCTTGAAGACTTATATAGTACCAATAGACACAATGCCTACTGGTACATCAACTAGTCTCTAAACATAGTTGGTATACATGGAATCCATTTAGGACTCATGGCAATTTGCCATAATAGGGAGTCGATACCTTGTATCACTTACCCATACGTAGTCGGTTTGTCCTCCTCAATAAGATTGACATCTTTATGAGGTGAGATCATAAACCCATACCTCTCAGGTTATCTTCTAATTCTTTCCGACCTACGTGGTTCTTGTGTATTCAAAGATTGTGGTACAATTTCATCCTTGATGAACTGTTTATGTTCCATTAAGGAATCGGTGCCTTTGAACAATATTACTCCGATTTTCATCGAGTTTTACTATCCTCCCACTTACCACTGCATTTAGGTATTCCTCTTAGGAAAACCGCATGGTGAGCAACAATTACATTGTTCTCAAGTGAGTTGTATAAGTACTATACTTTGGTTTCCCTAGGATAACCAATTACATTAGGCACTTATCCAATTTGGGTTCTAGTTTGGTATCATCCAAACGAATGCCTAGCATTCCCAAATCATCAGGAGTGAGAGAAAGCCCAGTTTCTTTCCTGTTCACATCTAATATGAATTGTCCAATAGATTTTCATGGAACCTTATTCAAAATAAGTATTGCACTATTAATGCTTATCATCGAAGGAAAATGGTAGCTCAGAGCGACTCATGATTAACCTTATCATGTCCAACAAAATTCGATTCTCCGTTCGGACACACCGTCAAACTAACGTGTTCCGGGAGGAGTCCTCATTGAGAGAATACTATACTCTTTCAAGTATTTGAGAAACTTACTGCTTAAGTATTTTCATCATGGTCAAACAGTGATGATTTTAATACTTTAGCCGATCCGTTTGTATATTTCGTGTCGAAACTCTAAAAGTTTCCGATTCGTGTTTCATAAGAAACACATAACCATAACGCGATGCCACATCCGTAAAGGTCATGAAACATTCATTACCACATTTAGCCTAGCTAGACATGGGCCCATATATGTCACTATGAACGAGGGCCAACAAATCGATGGCACTTACACTTTTACCAAGTAAAAGGTATTTTAGGTACTTTACCTATAAACTAGATTCGTAGACATCATTTGAATGGAATCAAATCCGTCCTAGTATCCACTCTTCAAAAGTGTGGATATACGAGTCTTGTTTAATGTGTCCCAGAAACCACTGCCACAAATAAGTCTTGTCTGATCAAATCAGTTTGAGCTATTTTTTCGTCATATTATATGTTTGAGATTTATTTATATAAATACTGTTACTCACATCTCATGTGTTTATCTCAATGTCATCTTTATAAAATAAAATACTTTAGTGTTCTAGAATATAAAGGTATACCCGCAACGGGTTAAACTCTGATATGGAGATAATGTTTCTAGTCAAACTGGTTACATTATAATAGTTTCCTAATTTAAGTACACACCCTAAGGGTAGTTCCTAAACTTAGGGTATCTATAGTAAAACAGCGACTTTCGTCCCATTTCTGATTCGCAGATTAATCTCAATTGAAGTCAGTATCCTGCTCATAGCAGATTCTGCACATCAATGCATATTTATGTATCACACTTAGTATTTAAAATCCAATTTTAATACTAGTAGTGAACATATTTATGACAACATATTTGAAGTCAGAGCCTTGCTCCTCTTCAATTCCTTCATGTCTGCTTTGTCCATACGGCATTCACGCTTCAGTGATCCCATTTGCAACAGTTTAAGCAGACATCTTGGGATATGTCCTTTGTCTTCCTAGAAGACAGTAATGATTTTGCCTTTGCCCTTTTTCTATATCCCAGAAGCATTTGGCCAAGCCTTGGGTTTCTAGAATATCGAAGTAAGGTGCGCCTTGCGCTACTTGCCTTATTGTAAACTTTGGCTTTATCTACTTGAGAATAGCCATTAACTCTCCAAGAGTTATTAATTGCAATTTAATACTTCTAAGATCTGAGAATAGATCTATGAAGATCCTTCAATTTCTTCATCATACTTTAAGGATCTAATCCTTAGTTCTGATTAGGAAATTAAGGAGTCCTTTTGACAAGTATAATGGATTAAGCACTAAAGTTATCATCACATGAATCTTCCAAAGATCATGCTCTACTATTTGCTTAACTCTGGGCTTAGGCCTAATATGTTATTTTATCAAATAAAGTAACTTATTAGTTTCCAGGACCATCCTGAAATTTTATTCCAAATTGAAAATTAAAGTCGTTTAAACACATTTTCACCCAGGATTATGTTTTAAACACTAATCTTTCAGTTATCTTGATTCCAATAGTCTAACTATCCAATCAACGATTTCGGGTATAATCTAATGTAATGATTACTATAGTCTAACTATATAACTAATTACAATTTTATTGGTTAAAATCAAATATATATTGATTACTATAATCCAATTATATAATCAACTATAAATGATCGGTAAAATTCAAATATATTGATTACTATAATCAAATTATATAATCAACTATAAATGAAGGGTAAAATTCAAATATATTGATTACTATAATCAAATTATATAATCAACTATAAATGAAGTAGTTTGAATACAGTCCAACTGTATAATTAAAACAACAATTAAATATTAGTCCAACTAATATATTTATATATTTGACGAATGATATTTGATTGAGCGCGTATGGCAAGTAATTAAACGAATATTGCAAATTTAATTCTCGCCTCCCACTATTTTTCGGCGAGCCTCTAACCCTCTGTTGAGTACTCGGGAAACCTTGTTTCCTAGTGGGCTAGGATCCCGTTAAATAACACACAACCTTGACTTTGGCCAACAAGCTGTATGATATTTAACTAGGTAGATCTCTAAGATCAATTGGATCTCATCCAATTCCTAGATACAGTAGGTGGACATCCAAGTCCGAAACATATATACAATATATATGCCAATATATCCAATATATTTTCCTAACCTTTTTCCTCTGAATCAACTAAGCCTTGGCTTTGGCACAACAAGCTTAATGATTCCAGTTAAGCGGGACCCATTGACATGGAAAGCTTTGTAATCAATGTCGATGGACAAGAAGTGATCTTGACTTTTGCCAACAAATCACGACTTGGACAAGACACCGATATGGAACAAAACTCTCATGATTCAAACACATCCGCAATTGACAAAGGTCTTGACTTTGGCCAACAAACCAATGCCAACTTTGAATCTTGAGTAAAAATCACTCAACGGAAGAAAAAACGCTTAATATGTTTTAAGGGTTTTTCGCGTAAATTGGCAACCAATTTATTATCTTTAATTAGGTCTCATCATACACCCTTAAGCATGCATTCTAAAAGCATAATAAGGCGCGATAAATAAATTAATAATGATATGCGGATGGATATCTCACAAATTATTCCTAGAATAAATCACTCTCTTTCCTCTCCCCGGCTAGAACTATTCTAACTTCTACCCAATTATATAATACAATAAAGAAACCTCATTTACATTGAGGGGAATTGGTGAGAAGAGAAATACAATGAGAAAGGAGATAAAAGGCTGGACACGCAGGTCCAATTTAATAAATTCTAAATTTATTACAATTTCCAAAATTGCCCCCACCCTTCTAATATCCATCTGATATACATTATTCATACAACACATTCATGTATTCATACAAATCATGTTATTCAATCAATCTAATCCAATTAATTAATCTTTGAATTAATGACCATCCAATGTTCAAACAACGATTTGATTTGCATGAGTCAAACTTGTTTAAGAATAAATACTCAAAGTAAGTATTCTTGAATTATATTGAACTACAACTTTAAATCCAATTTATTTGTATTCAATACTAATTCCAATTTAATTCCAAATTAAATATATACACTTACTTATAAGCCTTAAAGACTTGGATTCCAATCCAATCTTAATGGGTCTCAAAGGCCCAATAACTTCCAATGTCATTTTAATTAAAGTCCAATGGGCTTTTAATTGATTCTTAAGGCATGGGCTTTGGCCATAATGGGTCAAACCCAAAATGCCAAGGCCCAATAGGAATCACCCTATTGCCTACAAATTAATTTAGGTCCATTAGGCCCAATTAAATTCTTTAAAGGGCCAAGTGATGTATTTGGATTTTATTGAATTGATTTTGGGCCCAATTGGATCCAATCCTAAAGTCCAAAACCAAACTTGGTCAAATCAAGCCCATTAAGCCCAAATACACACTTTTAGCCCAATTCATAATTTAAAGGCTTATTAACATAATTATAATATTTCAAATATCACAATTATTTTAATTAAAGTGTATTAGCCATGATTAATTAATTAAACTCAATATTAACAAAATACCAATTAACTTAATTAATCATACTTAATCATGCTTAATCCATCAATTTATACTCAACACAAATTGAATCCAAAACACATCATTTCATGCTCAACACAAATTGAATCCAAAACACATCATTTCATGCTTAACATGCTCTTGAATTTAAGATAAACATAATTGACTTTGATTCCAATCCAATCAAACCAACAGTCAACATTTAATCATGCATTTAAACACATCCAATGTTGTAAAAATTGAAAAATCAAAGTGCAGTGAACTGCTACAATTTCGGTCACACTAAGGGGAATTCAAAAATTTGATCCAATCAATTTATCTCAAATCTAATCATGCACAACTATAAGTTAACATAATCTAAGCATGCTCAAAGCATCAATTTGAAGAAATCATGCTCAAAACATAAAAGCCCCAAATTTTAGTCTCATGAACCCTAAAATTTTCATGCTTAAAATTGGCTCTTGATACCATTTGTTAGTGTTCCTAGAACATGCCAAGGATCTAATAAGCAAGAAAAGGTGTTCAAAAATTCATTATAAGTTGCGGAATATACTTACAATGAACGGATTTGGATTTTAAAATTTTTGAGAAGAAGATCTCCAAGATGCTTCCTTTGTAGATTCCAAGCTTTGAGTTGTGAGAAGTGATCTCCAAGATCCAACCTTCAATGTTGATTCCAAGCTTTGAGTTGTGAGAAGTGATCTCCAAGATCCAACCTTCAATGTTGATTCCAAGCTTTGAGTTGGTTTCCCTATCACCTTAGAAGACTTCTACAAGTGCTAGCTAGTTTGATTTTGCAACAAAATCAAAGAGAAAGGATGAGGAAGCTCACGCCCATTGTTGAGTCAATTAGGGTTTTCTTTGTTCCAAGTGTTGTGTTAGAAGTGAGAGAGTTAGGTTTGGTAAAGGGTCTTACCCTTTTCACCCAAACTTGGTAGTTGGGTCTTGGTTTTCCAAAAACCAAAACCATGTAGTTGAAAAGCAAGTGGTTTTGGCATAATTGCCAACTACTCTCTCAACTACCACTTCACACATGTGAAGTGGGCCCCACACTCTTTGAATTCAAAATTCAAAAGAAAGGTCTCTACGAATATTTTCCGCGGCTCGGATCCGTTTAATCCCATTAAATGAACTTTCGTCACTAAATAATTAAATCTAATTTAATTAAATAACGATGCCTCGCAAATATATTACGAACGTCGTTTACGAATTAATTATAAATAATTTGTTCGTTCGTATTAAAGTCCAACTTTAATTTCCTAATGAAATCCAATTCATATTAATATATCCGATATATTAATTTTAGCCCATACAAATAAATTTAAATAGAAAAATCAAATTTATCTATTAAATTTATTTTACCGATTAATTCCAAATTAATCGTGTTCTCTCTCTTCCGAACACATTTAATCCCAGATTAAATAATGCCTCAATTAATCCTAGATTATTTTTCTCTCTCTAAATTAATCCCAGATTAATTCTAGTTTAAGTCAACTGTCATCGGTGAATCTTTGGGAAGCGACCCAGAGATCCATGGATATGTTGGCAGTAAATACGATCATCGGATTATCTGAATACGTGCGTACCTCGTACCACGTGCTTACCGATTTACAAGACACGGTTGGCTTCTAGCAAAGCACCGTGCCTACCCAATTCTCCTAAATCGGTAAGAACGTGGTACGAGGTACGCACATGTTCGGATAGTCCGACGATCGGATTTACTGCCAACATATCCAGGGATCTCATGGGTCGCTTCCTGAAGATTCACCGATGACGTATGACTCGAACATAATTAATCTGGGATTAATTACGGTGAGAATTTATCTGGGATAAAATTCAATTAGAAGAGAGAGAACGATTAATTCGGAATTAATCGATAAAATAATATATTCGATATATTAAATGAAATTGGATTTTGACGCGAAATTAAAATTGGATTTTAATTCGGGAAAACAAATTAATTTAGAATTAATTCGCGAGCGACTTTAACGGTAATTTTGCTAGGCATAATTATTTAATTAAATTTGATTTAATTAAGTCACAACGGAAAATTCGTTAATTCGGAATTAACGAACCCGAGCCCGGAATGTTTTTGCGGCCCCACTCCGATTTTGAATCAAGTGGGGCCCACATCAAGTCACATCATTAGTCACTCAAGTGATGGAAGTCTTGTCACTTTTTGGTGATTGACATCTAGTCACTTTTATGGTGATGGGAGTGGTTGGGGACAATTATTGCACTTTTCCCTCCAAATTTGCTTTAGCCTTTTGGTAAAGCATATACCAAAATTGGTTTTTACTTTTTCATAAGTTGTATTTGTTTTAGAAACAAAACACAAGGAAAAACAAAAAAACTCTCTCTTTCTTTCTCACCTTGGCCGAATACTACAAGAATTATTGGGGAAATTTTGTTGCAAAATTTCTCCATTGCTAGCACACAAAGGATCATACTAGGTGATAGGGAAACCATCCTTTGAGTTTGGAATCTCAACCTTAAAGCTTGGAGCTCAACTTCATCAAAGAAAGCTTGGACACTTTCAAGGAAGGAAATATTTTATTATCAACACATCCTCTCTTCCGATCATTGTAAGTATATCTCCGCTATACTTTTCTTTTGTATTCACATTATTTCATGCATCAAATGTTCTTGGGATGATCTTAGAGACCAACATTAACAGCATATATGATTGTTGTAGGAGTTGTTCATAAATGGTTCAATATGTTTAATTATTGAACAGATCATTTATGAGGTTCCATATTGGCTTAGGGATTGGTGAATGACAATAGGGGCACTTTGGGAATTGGAAGAAAAAAAAAAAATATATATATATATATATATACTATTCACGTGAATAGTACCGCATGAATAATAAATTTTTTTTGTTATTTTTTTTTATTTGTTTTGAATTCCAATTCGGCCCAAACTCTTATTAGGGTTTTATAATCTCATTAAACCACTAAATTAAGATCCAATGGCTAATATTAAATTGGCTTTTATCCCACATCGGATTCTTAATTAATTTTGTTGTCTTTGGAGCACTATATAAACCCAAAGAATTCTTCACAAATTTTTGCACCAAACCTTTCAAATCTTGGGTTTATATAAGTGAGCAACTCTAAAGTTTTAAGAGTAAGCCACTGATTTTGAGGATTTGTTAAGTCTAATTGACTTTTTGAGGTATTTGCCTAGGCTAGCACCAATGGCAAAATACCTGTGCACTTAAGGCGTAGTCTTGACGTTGAGTTTTGGCTTTGGTGTGTGCATCTTTGGAGGCCACACACTTGGGTGGCTCTTTGGAATATGGAAGAGCTTGCTGAGTTCGAGAAAAGCTTGTAGATTGGAGGGAGGACTGGAGGAGTCTACGGTTCAAGTAAGTCTTTTTCTTTCTTTATTTTAATTAGAGTTCTTATGATAGTTAGCATGTTTAGGTTTATATTATTTTCATGTTTTATGAGTTTTATGATTAGAATATATAGTAACATGCCTAGGCTTGTAGAATAATAAAAAAAATGGGTCTTGGGCAAAGGGAAATCGGCATCATAATTTTAATTATTTATTTTTCTGCTGCGCACTCGCGGCCGCTTCCCAACAAAAAAGAAATAAACAAAAATTAACTTGTTACGAAATAAGTTGAGATACGTCTCAGGAGTGGAAATTCCTTACACAGCTATCTCACACTAATTTTACCTAATTAGTCAAGTTAAAAACACAAAAACCCAAAATATTTTTTTATTTTTTTCATTTTTTATTTTTTATTTTTGAAAATGTTTGACTAAAAATCAAATAAAAACAACACCACTATAAAATATTTACAAGATACTAGTTAACTATTCCCCTCCCCCAAACCTAATTGAGACATTCTCCCCAATGTCTAAAAAGTAGAAGAAAAGTTTAGAAAACAGTATCTGGTTAGTTGAAATTCTACATCTAAAAAATATATTAAAGGTTAAGATCCAGATTTATCTGACGCTTCTTACTACGATCATTATCAGACCAATTATTCTTGGAAATGATAGGGTCAATTTGTGGTTCAAAGGCTAAAAGTTGGTCAATTAAATCATTGACAGTTCTGGCAGTGAAAAGGATATCTTCTACAGGTTTCGACACGAACCCATTTCTCCGGGCATCATCAAGAAACACACAAAGAAAATCATAAAATCCATCAGTATTAAACAGTCCAATCGGTTTCTGGTGTATGTTTAAGTTCGCCCAAGATAGTACTGTAAAAATTTCCTTCATCGTACCCAAGCCACCTGGCAAAGCAATAAAAACATCAGCACGGTTAATCATTTCTACCAGTCGTTCAGACATACATGGTACGATAAGTTCCTCTCCCTTTGATGGTCTTATAAGATTCGCCTCTGCCAAAGGTTTTAGGATGATTCCCAGAACTTGACTACCTCTTTCCCGTACGGCCCTTGAAATGTACCCCATTAGTCCAAGATTTAAACACACCATATACAAGGTGCATATTCCTTTCAGCTATGACTCGACCTAATTCTTGTGCTGCCGCTACGAATTCTGGTTTAGAACCAGCACTAGTACCGCAAAACACACAGATATTTACAACTCGTCTTCATGAAGTGGCTTCCATTTTTTTTATTTCTCAACTCTGGATGTCTTCAAGAATGCAATGATGAGCTTAATTTATAGAACCTGAAAAAGGGTGAGTAATAATAGAACTAGTACCTGCCAAATGACAATTATTAGCTAAATAGTAAAATATATCGTGAAATTCAAAAAATCTGGATCCCGTCGGAAAAAATAAAACAAATCACAATTATTAGATAAATACAAAGAAAATAATATTTACAGGAAGTAACAGCTTGAATGACGTCTATGCCTCAGGGATAAGCTTCCCATCCAATTTTCTTATAAATTGGTAAACAGGGTCTTTTAAAATCAGATTCCCGAGACTTAAATGTTGTCTTTCTTTTCAGAATTGTGTATATAACATATGAATTGCATGATCCACATATCCACTGGAATGTGTCTCAAGAGTCTTAGATATGTAATCTAAAGACTCCTTACTCAAGCCCTCCCTAATGAATTTAATTTTATCTTCACGGTTATCAGACATCATTCATAAAGAACAACAACGAGTATTACATGTCATACGTGCACATTTATAGCAAACACTCATTTTTTTATTTCTTCTCTTTTTAGCATAGGTGTTTCTTCCTAAACCAGACAGATATGAAATAAAAGAGTCAGAGGACTCACCTGCCATTCAGACACGTGCTTCAATTAACCAACGAATGTCGTTAGGAATACCTTTAATCATCAGAAGTCTCATTCGTTCCAAGCGAGCTTTGTAGACTTTCATCAGAGAGTTTTGAGGGAGAGAAGGAAATTTCTTGTGAAGATTTGCGAGAACTTCTTCCATCCTGAAATGTGACTTTACCTATACAAATAAACACACAAAAATAAAACACACCAAATCTGAATATATACACGAATTGCATGGGTTGCCTCCCAGCTAGCGCTAAGTTTAACGTCGTCAGCTAGACATGACTGCCCGAATGTTAGGCTAGATCTGAAAGTGTAACACTTTCTTTTTGTCGCTCAAATGATTCTCCCCAGTAGTGCTTGACACGCTGGCTGTTTACCCTGAATGTATTGTAGCATTTAAGGTTGTATATCTCAAAAACTTCGTAGGGTAACACCTGAGTAATCATAAATGGACCTGACCACTTTGATTTCAGCTTTCCAAGGAAAATTTTAAACCGTGAATCGTATAACAACACCTGCTGCCTTGGCTTCAGTTGTATGCTCACTATTTTTTTGTCATGCCATTTCTTCATCTTTTCTTTGTACAGTTTGGCATTCTCATAGGCATGTAGGCGAAATTCATCCAATTTGTTGAGTTGGTGGAGCCGTTTCTCTCTTGCTGCTTGTAGATCAAGATTTAACTTCTTCAGTGTCTAATACGCTTTGTGTTCAAGCTCTACTGGCAGATGACACGCTTTCCCAAACTCCATTCGATATGAGACATTCCAATGGGTGTCTTGTAAGCTGTCCGGTAGGCCCATAATGCGTCATCCAATTTTTCAGACCACTCCTTCCTTGTTGATCCAACGGTTCTCTCCAAGATTCTTTTGATCTCCCTTTTTGAAACTTCAACCTGTCCATTTGACTGCGGATGGTAGGCAGTGGCAACTTTATGAGTAACTCCATATTTTGGTAGGAGTACATCGAAATATCTATTGCAAAAATATATGTCACCATCACTGATAATTGCCCGAGGTGTTCCGAATCGAGTAAAATGTCATTTTTAAGGAATTTTATCACCACTTTTGAATCATTTGATGGCAGTGCAATTGCTTCAACCCATTTGGATATGTAGTCTACTGTAACTAGTATATACATGTTTCCGAATGATGGATTAATGGGTCCCATAAAATCAATCCTTCATGCATCAAATATCTCCAGTTCCAGAATTTTTTGCAGAGGTCCTTCATTTCTTCTCGGAATATTTCCTATTCTTTGGCACCAGTCACATTGAAGAGCAAATAAGTAAGCATCTTTAAATAGAGTGGGCCAGAACAAACCTGATTGTAGGACTTTGGCTGCAGTTTTATTCCGCTGAAGTGTCCGCCGTATGGTGATGAATGAAAGTGCTGCAAGATACTATTGACCTCCTCTTGTGGTACACAAAGCCTCAGTAATTGATCAGCACAGTGTTTGAACAAGTACGGCTCATCCCAGACATAGTGCTTGACTTCTATGAAGAACTTCTTTCGTTGCCGAGGTGTTCATTCCAACGGTCATTTTCCCGATACTATGTAGTTTACATAGTCAACATACCAATGGACATCCTGTTGTTTCATGGCAAACAACTGTTCATCTGGAAAAGTTTCTTTGATTGTTAGTTCATTCCCAGCTGTTTCTCCATTCTCGAGCCTCGATAAGTGATATGCCACTTGATTTTCTGTCCCTTTTCTATCTCGGATCTCCACGTCAAATTCTTCCAGCAGAAGCACCCAACGGATCAATCTAGGTTTGGCATCTTTCTTCGCGATCAGATATTTGATTGGTGAATGATATGTGTAGACCACCACTTTGGGACCCAGCAGATATGAGCAGAATTTATCAAAAGCAAACATAACTGCAAACAACTCATTTTCAGTGGTTATGTAGTTGAGTTGAGCTTCATTCAGAGTTCTGCTGGAGTAGTAAATGGTATGGAAAATTTTTGCTTTGTGTTGTCCCAAAACTGCACCTACAGCAAAATCACTAGCATCACACATCACCTCAAATAGAAGGGTCCAGTCCGGTACTACTATGATAGGGGTAGAGACAAGTTTTTATTTTAAGATCTCAAAAGCTTTATGGCATTCTTTGGTGAAGTTGAAAGGCACATTTTTCTCTAGAAGATTGCATAGAGGTTTAGCAATCTTAGAGAAATCTTTGATAAATCTCCTCTAAAAACCTGCATGTCCAAAAAAACTTTGAATCCCTTTGACAGATGTTGATGGAGGTAATTTTTCAATTATCTCGATCTTTGCTTTGTCTACCTCGATTCCTTTTCGTGAGATTCGATGTCCCAGCACAATTCCTTCCTGCACCATGAAGTGGCATTTCTCCCAATTGAATACCAGATTGGTATCTTCGTATCTTTGTAACACATTTTCCAGATTTTACAAGTAGTGGTCGAAAAAGTCTCCAAACACAGAGAAATCATCCATGAAAACCTCCATACTTTGTTCCAGCATGTCTGAGAAGATGGCCATCATGCAATGTTGAAATATGGCAGGAGCATTACATAGTCCAAATGGCATCTTGTGGAAAGAAAAAGTACCATACGGACATGTAAATGTGGTTTTCTCCTGAACTTTTGGGGCAATGACAATCTTATTGTACCCCGAATGTCCGTCCAAAAAAAATCATGTCCCATCAGTCTATCTAGCATCTGGTCAATGAATGGTAACGAGAAATGATCTTTCCTTATTGCTTTGTTCAGCTTCCTATAATCCATGCATACTCTCCATCCAGTCACTGTTCTTGTTAGAGTCAACTCATTCTTTTCATTTGTGACCATAATAATTCATCATTTCTTTGGCACACATTGCATAGGACTCACCCAAGTGCTGTTAGAGATGGGGTAGATGATGTCAGCATCCAACCATTTGATAATTTCTTTCTTCACAATCTCCTTCATGATTGGATTTAGTCTCTGTTGATGCTCCACTGTGGGTTTGTACTCATCGTTCATCAGAATCTTGTGCATGCAAAATGATGGACTAATGCCTCAAATGTCTTCTATAGTTAAGCCAATGGCTTTATTGTGTTCTCATAACACTCTCAGTAATTTTTCTTCATGTTCCAATGTTAGCGACAAAGAGATAATCACAGGTAAATTAGAACGTTTCCTAAGAATGCATACCTGAGATGGCTCGCAAGTAGCTTTAGCTCCAGCTGCGGTGGTTCTTCAATCGATGGCTTGATACGCTTCTTTTTCGGTAATTCCAAACTTTCCACTTGCTGTGTTGATTTGAAGTGAAATGGTCTGTCAAGATAGTTGATACATACCCGAATTTCATCATCTAGCTTGCTGTCAGTCATGTTGGTGATGCAAGCTTCAAGTTTATCCGTGGGAAGTGGCATTGCATCAGTATCCTGAATGATACTATCAACAACATCAATTCTGAAACATTCCTCTTCCTTTTCATCACTTGGGAATTTCATGGCTTTGAAAACATTGAAGGTAACTTCTTGGTTCTGCACTTTCATGGTTAGTTCTCCTTTTTGTACATCAATAACAGTTCGACCTGTAGCCAATAATGGTCTCCCAAGGATGATAGGTACATCTTTATCTTCTTCCATATCAAGGATAATTAAATCTGATGGGAGAATGAGTTTGTCGACTTTGACCAGCACATTTTCAACTACACCTCTCGGAAATATGAGCGTTCTATCAGCAAGTTACAAAGAGATTGATGTGGGCATTGCTTCTCCAATTCACAGTTTCCTATAAATCGAAAAAGGCATCAAATTAACACTAGCACCTAAATCACACAAAGCTTTACCGATGTAATGTTCTCAAATGGTGCATGGGATGGTGAAACTGCCAAGATCTTTCAACTTTGGGGGAACTTTCCTCTGAATGATGGCGTTGCATTCTTCTATCAATGCTATTATCTCGTAATCTCTCAATCTCCACTTTCGTGACAGAATGTCTTTCATGAATTTAACATAGCTGGGCATTTTTTCCAAAGCTTCTGCAAATGGAATATTGATATGCAACTTTTTGAAGACCTCCAGAAATCTAGCAAACTGCTTGTCCAGTTTGTTTTTTTGGAGACGCTGTAGAAAAGGTGGAGGTGGAGTGAATCTTTCTTGATCTTTTTCCTTTGCTTCTTTTTCCTCCATTTGTGGTTCTGTTTATTTTGGAACTTCCTCAATGGATGCCTTGATTCCAAAATCTTTATTGATTTTAGTACCGCTTTTCAAAGTAATGGCTTGATATTGCTCATTCCCTCTGTTCATTGGATTTGGTTCTGTGTTGCTAGGAAGGTTACCTGGCGGTCTGTAACTCTGAGCATTGGCCAATTGTCCCATTTGATTCTCCAATGCTTTAATAGAAGCTGAATGGCTTTGATTCAGTGCTAATTGATTTTGAACCATAGCTGCTAAAGCGTCATATTTTGCTTCTTGCTTTTTGAACATCTCTGCAAACCATTCTTTAATTTCTGGTTCTTTCTCATACTTCTGGCCTTTGTTTTGTTGTTGGAATCGAGGTGATGGATTGTTATTTTACCCTAAATTGTTGCTCCATGCGAAATTGGGATGATTCCTCCACCATGGGTTGTAAGTGTTGGAATACGGATTATTCCCCTGTTTGTTGAAATTGTTGTTGGACAGTTATGACCCATAGCCTCACTATTTGTAAAAGACATTGTGTTTTTGTACAAATTAATTTTGTAGCAATGGAAATTGCCTTTTATCATTTCGTAATTAGATTACTTAAATGTGTGAATGATGAAAGTCCTTATGATTAGTTCCAGATTGATAAGATATGAGACAGTATCAATCTATAAAGGTTTAATCATTAAATATCCATAGTCGTAGTATTATCGAGACTGGACATCGATAATGCGGAATAGACTAGTATTGCACTTATGCATGTTATGGAAGCGTAACATCATAATTCTCATGTATTTAAGTATTGGATACTTATGCAAGTGTGATAGGAGGTTGTGTTTTACCGATGGTACGGAAAACAGCTTCGCTCTGGATAGACCCCGCGGAATCCCATTGGTAGTATGACTATGTGTCTATGGGAATCCGAATCAGGGTAGGTGTATATGGTCTTAACCTGAGACTTGCATCGCTAGTACTTGCGACAATCAATACGCTTTGGTGTTGGTCGTCCAGGACTTTAACAGGTTCAGTGTACGCCTCTTCTGGGTTTATTGAGAATCGTAATGTATTGGATATGATGTCAAGACGGAAGTATCACTTCAGTCATATGAAGATGATGATCACGCATGGATACAGAACTGGTTCTCTAAGGGTTGCAACCATCGGGATAATATGACTAGGTCATGATTATCCGATAATAAAAATACTAGTTGCTAGTAATCCAATATATGCTTCGTACGGGGCAGACACTGTACCTGCCCCAGGCTTTGCATGTGACATCCGATACTGGATCCCAATACGCAATACTATGTATACTACGCCTGATATAGATCGTATATTCCATTAAGAATATTTCTGGAGAATTGGGTAGGCATGGCGCTTTGTTAGAAGCCAACCTTGTCTCGTAAATCGGTAAAAACGTAGTACATGGTACGTACGTGTTCGGATAGTCCGACGACCGGATTTACTGCCAACATATCCATGGATCTCTTGGGTCACTTCCCGAAGATTCACCGATGACGTATGATTCGAGCTTAATTAATCTGGGATTAATTACAGAGAGAATTTATCTGGGATAAAGTACTATTTGAAGATAGAGAAAGATTAATTTGGAATTAATCGATAAAATAATATATTTGATATATTAATCGAAATTAGATTTCGACGCAGAATTAAAATTAGATTTTAATTCGGGCAAACGAGTTAATTTAGAATTAATTCGTTAGCGACATGAATAGTAATTTTGCTAGGCATAATTATTTAATTAAATTCGATTTAATTACGTCGCAATAGAAGTTCGTTAATTCGGAATTAGCGAACCCGAGCCCGGGAGTGTTTGCGGGCCCACTCACATTTGGAATCGAGTGGGGCCCACATGTCACATCAAATGTCACATCACATGTCACATTTAGTTGCTTTTGGTTGATGTGTTTTGGTGGAGTTGGTGGAAGCTTGTTTAACACTCCAAAGTCAAAGTTGATGGACTTTTACCAAACATGATTTTGGTATATCATTTAATTGTTTTTTGAAAACAATTACACAACTTTTTTTCTCTCTCATTGTGACCGAGAATCACAAGCTTTTCTCCTCTCCCATCGTTCTTCATTTCACCGAAATTGGCAAGAACAAATTCAAAGATTGTGGCAATTTTTGAGAACTAGCACTCATCAAGGAATCATTCAAGGTGTTAGGGAAACCTACTTGAGAGCTTGGAAAGACAAAACAAAGCTTGGAGCTTGTGGACTATCTTGCCGAATCTTGGAGCTACTTGGAGGGAAAAAATTTGTTGATCAACGCATCCAAAGCCGATCATTGTAAGTGTGTTTCCGCCACTCTTCTTTGTTATTCATTCACATTTTATGCTTGATTTGATCTTGGGATTAAACCTAGAAACCCAACAATGGTATATATGAGCCAAAATGAGCATGAAATGAATTAGGGTAAAATTTGGGTAAAATCATTTTGAGCATGATTTGATAAAATTGATTGATTGAGTATGCTTGAATGATGATATATTGAGGTTGTATTGGATCAATTTCATGAAATATTGATTGGATCAATTTTTTGCCCATGTTTAGGCTTGGCCGAATGTGTAGTTACCCTACAAGTCTTGGTATTTTTTGTTTCGTAGATCATTGGATGACTTGAAACGATTGGGATAGGTCGATTTAAAATTCAATCGGACTGAAAAATGAATTCGGACAAAATTCCTTACCATTGCCGAGAGCTTGTTAGCATGTAATGGACTTGATTTTTTGATTCAATAATGTTGGACATTAGTTGAACAATATGATACATAATTAATTAGTTAAATTGTATTTTGGAAATATTAATTTGGGTAATTAATTGATGTATTACACTGAAGTTAATTGAATTATAAAATTTGGAATTTTAAAATTTGATTAATGGGCTTAATTTTGAATTGGGCTTGAAAATGTTATATTTGGGCATAATGGGCTTGGCTGGGCCAAGTTGGTTTAGACCAATTAGATTGAATCCAAATTGGGCCTAAATCATTCCATTAAGTCCAAATGTAGGGGTGTTTCGCGGTGCGGTTCGGGTCAGTTTTTTCGTTTTTTCCTTCAAACCGCGCGGGTTGGCGGTTTGGGAAATTAGAAACCAAAACCGCAAATTTGATAAGGAAAACTGCGGCGGTTCGGTTTGACGGTTTAGCGGTTTGGGCGGTTTGGGCGGTTCGGGTCGGCGGTTTGAAGGAAGAAGCTGTTCATCAAGCTAGGAGACTTCATTCGATGTAGCCTGTAAATTCCTAAAATCATTCCTGTATCTTTATTGGCAAGATGGAAAGTTGATCTTTCCATGAACCATATTACTGGCCAAATTCCAATACAAAGTGCCAAAAATCTTGGAATCATTGATATGTCGCACAACAATTTGAGTGGGGAAATTCATGTATCTTTATTGGCAAAACTTCATTCAATGGAGAGATTTAACCTCTCGTACAACAACTTTACCCTTTGTAAAATTGTCAAATGCAAATTCTTCAGTAACAAATTTTCAGTGTGTAAATTTCTGTTAGGCCTTTAATATTCTAATTTGCGGTTTGGGCGGTTTGGTGCGGTTCGGTGTGGGTCAAAACCGCGAGCCGGCCCGAAATTTGCGGTTCGATTTGGTGCGGTTTGAAATCATTTTTAATATTTTTTCAAACCGCGCGGTTCGGTTCGGTGCGCTTTGCGGTTTGACCCGAAACCGTGTTCACCCCTATCCAAATGTAATAAATGGGCTTTAAAAGTTTAATTGGGCCTTATGGGCTAAAATTGTTTTCTTGGCAAATGAGGGTGATTCCTTAATTGGGCTTGGTAATTGGGTTTGACCCATATTGACCAAAGCCCAATCCTTATGAAATCAATTGAAAGCCTATCGGACTTTAATTAAACAAACATTGGATGTTAGTTGGGCTTTGAGACCCGATAAGATTAGATTTGGAATCTAAGACGTTAAAGCGCATTAATAGTGTAGTTATTTAATTTGGAATTAAATAAATGAATTAGTATTGAATACGAATTAAATTAGATTTAACAAGTAGTTCGATATAATTCAAGAATTCGTACTTTGAGTACTTATTCACAAACGAATGGACTCGCGCAAAATCAAATCGTTGTTTGAACATTGGATGATCACATAATTCAAAGACTAATTAATTGGATGGATATTAGAAGGGAAAGGGCAATTTTAGAAATTATTGTAAATTTGGAATTTATAAATTGGACCTGCGTGTCCAGCCTTATCTCTCATTATTTCTTTGTATTCTATTCTCACCTAATTCCCCTAAATGTAATGAGGTTTTTATTATTGTATTATATAATTGGGTAGAAGTAGAATAATGCTAGCCGGGGAGAGGAAATGGAGTGATTTGTTCTAGGAACAAGTTGTTAAATATCCATCCGCATATCGTTATTAATTTACTTTCGCACCTTATTATGTGTTTAGAATGCATGTTTAAGGGTGTATGATGATGAGACCTAACAAAGATAATAAATTGGTTGCCAATTTACACAAAAATCCCTCAATTCATATTAAGCGATATTTCCTTCCATTGAGTGATTCTTACTCAAGATCCAAGATTGGCATTGGTTTGTTGGCCAAAGTCAAGGCCTTTGTCAATCGTGGATGTGTTTGAATCATGAAGGCTTTGTTCCATATCGGTGTCTTGTCCAAGTTGTGATTTTTTGGCCAAAGTCAAGATCACTTCTTGTCCATCGATATTGATTACGAAGCTTTCCCACGTCAATGGGTCCCGCTTAACTGGAATCATTAAGCTTGTTGTGCCAAAGCCAAGGCTTAGTGGATTCAGAGGAAAAAGGTTAGGAAAATATATTGGATATATTGGCATATATATTATATATATGTTTCGGACTTGGAGGTCCACCTACCGAATCTAGGAATTGGATGAGATCCAATTCATCTTCGAGATCTACCTAGTTAAATATCATACAGCTTGTTGGCCAAAGTCAAGGTTGTGCGTTATTTAACGGGATCCTAGCCCACTAGGAAACTGGGTTTCCCGAGTACTCGACAGAGGGTTAGAGTCTCGCTGAAAAATAGTGGGAGGCTATTATTGAATTTGCAATTTCGTTCAAATACTTAGCTTTACGCGCTTTCAAATATTTCGTCAAAATTATTTTATTAGTTGGACTCATATAATGTTATTTTTCTTGTAACAGTTGGACTGTACCCTACATTGTTAATTAGATAATTAGATTATCGCAATTAAAATGGCTTGAAAGAATAGTGTCTGTGACATCATCATTGGCGATAATGTCTTCAACGGCACTAACGTTTCCGATTGGGACATGAATCTAATGATAGTCCTTGGATCCGAGAGGCTGCTATATACTATAGAGAGACCTCTTGGGCCTAAGCCCAGATCTGATCAGTTGCTCGAGCTAGATCTTTGGAAGACACATAGTGATGACAATGCAACTGCTCAATCTATCATGCTTGCTGCTATGACTCAGCAATTCCGTCCAGAACAAGGGATTGGATCCCTATACTATGTTGGCGAGGTTGAATGATCTACACCGATCTAACCTTAGATCGCAATGATATTAGTTATAGAAGAAGCTCTTCCGTGCTCGGATGTCGGAGGGTACGTCTGTTGAACATCACGTGACACAGATGATTACCGATATTGAGCAGCTTGGACAAATGGGGATTGTCTTTGAGATAGAGACCTCTATAGATTTGATCTTGCAGTCTCTCCCCGACACTTGGAGTGGGTTCATCATGAAGTACAACATGATGAACCAAGAGCAGACTCTTGGAGAGCTGATGTCCACGCTACGTGAGGCAGAGAAGGAACTTCTTAAGGGCAAGAAGCGTGAGGCGCACTTCGCTTCTACATCTCGGACACTGAGGGCTGGGCCCAGGGCGACTGGAGGTATCAAGAAGAAGAAGAAAAAAAAGGGCAAAGGCAAAGCGTCAAAGGCTTCTGGGAAGCCTAAGGACAAGTCTCAGGATGTTTGCCTACAGTGCGGGAAGCGGGGTCACTGGAAGCGTGACTGCCACGAGTAAAAGGCGCTCCAGAAGGAGATAAAGGCGGGCAAGGCACCAGCCTCATGTATGTTTGTTATAGAAATAAACATAACTACTTCTAGTTTTAAAAATTGGATTTTTGATTCTAGTTGTGGTACTCACATTTGTACTGATGTGCAGGATCTGCGGATTAGCATGAAACTGGCGTCAGGGGAGATTGATCTGCGTGTTGGAAATGATACATCTGTTGCCGTTTTGGTCGTGGGCACTTTTGTTTTGGAACTGCCCTCGGGGCATGTACTTGAACTTTTGGACTGTTATTATGTATCTAGTTTGACTAGGAATATTATTTATGTATCTATGTTAACCCAATGTGGGTATACTTTTTGTATTTCGAAACACTGGGTGTTTTATGTATAAAAATGATATAGAAATTTACACTGCTGTTGTAAATAATGGTCTTTATATTTTGAATATAAATCAATCTCAAACATATTTTGTAACAAACAAAAGACTTAAAGTAAGTCATAAAGATGAAACTTATATGTGGCATTGTCGTCTGGGACACATAAATAACACTCGCATATCCACACTTTCGAAGAGTGGATACTTGGACAGATTTGATTCAAATTCATATGACGTCTGCGAATCTTGCTTATTAGGTAAAATGCCTAAGTCACCTTTTAGCGGTAAAGGTGTGCGTGCCACCGAAATGTTAGCCCTTGTTTATAGTGACGTTTGTGGGCCCATGTCTAGCCAAGCTAGAGGTGGATACGAATACTTCGTAACCTTTATGGATGATGCATCACGTTATGGTTATGTGTATCTTATGAGACACAAGTCGGAAACTTTTGAGAAATTCAAAGAGTTTCGACACGAAGTTGAAAAACAGACAGGTAAAAGTATTAAAACATTACGGTCGGACCGTGGTGGCTATTACTTGAGCAATGAGTTTCTTGACTATTTGAAAGAATATGGTATTCTTTCACAGTGGACTCCTCCTGGAACACCGCAATTAAACGTTGTGTCTGGATGGAGAAACTGAACTTTGTTAGACATGGTAAGGTCGATGATGAGTCGCACTGAGCTAACTATTTCCTTATGGGGATATGCATTAAACAGTGCAATACTTATTTTGAATAAGGTTCCGTCAAAGTCTATTCAACAGACTCTGTATGAGATATAGACAGGAAAGAAACCGGTTTCTCATTCCTGAAGACTTGGGGATGCTGGGCATATGTCAAACGTTTGGAAGGTACCAAACTTGAACCCAAATCGGATAAATGCCTATTTGTAGGATATCCTAGGGAAACCAAAGGATATTACTTCTATCACCCACAAGATAACAAAGTATTTGTTGCTCTACATGCGGTTTTCCTTGAGAAGGAATTCCTAAATGCAGTGGTTAGTGGAGGAAAGTAGAACTCGATGAAAATCGGAGTGATACTGTTCCTGGCATAGAATCCTCAACTGAACATCAACAGTTCATCAGGGATAAAGCTGTACCACAATCTTCGAATGCACAAGGACCGCGTAGGTCGGAGAGAGTCAGGAAACAACCTGAGAGGTATGGGTTTCTGATCTCACCTCATGTAGATATCAATCTCATTTTGGAAGACGAGCCGGCTAAGTATGAGGAAGTGATACAAGGTATCGACTCCAGTTTATGGCAAGATGCTATGAAGTCCGAAATAGATTCCATGTACACCAACCAAGTTTGGACACTGGTTGATGTATCAGAAGGCGTAAAGCCTATTGGATGCAAATGGGTCTTCAAGAAGAAGACCGACATGGATGGTAACGTACAAACGTACAAAGCTAGGCTTATAGCGAAGGGATATCGTCAACGACATGGTGTCGATTACGATAAAAATTTCTCACCCGTTGCAATGATTAAATCCATTCGGATAATGCTTGCGATAGCTGCAAATTTCGATTACGAGATATGGCAGATTGACGTCAAAACCACTTTCCTTAACGAAAATTTTTTTGGAGGATGTTTATATGCAACAACCTGACGGTTTTGTATTGCCGCGACTTGCAAACAAGGTTTGTAAGTTAAATCGATCCATTTATAGATTGAAGCAAGCATCGCATTCTTGGAACCAATGCATTGATGAGATCATAAAAGAATATAATTTCGTTCAAAACGAAGATGATCCTTGTGTATATAAGAAGGTTAGTGAGAGAGCACTGACATTCATTGTCCTTTACAATGATGATGTATTGCTTATTGGCAATGACATTCCCATGTTAACGTCGGTGAAAGCTTGGCTTTCATTGAAATTCTCCATGAAAGATCTGGGAGAAGCAGCATTTATTCTGGGAATAAAGATCTACCGGGATAGATCTAGAAAACTGCTTGGACTCTCCCAGAGTACGTACATTGACAAAGTGTTGAAGAGATTCAACATGGATCAGTCCAAGAGGGGACTGTTGCCAGTGTCACATGGCGTCACTCTATCTAAGGACATGTGTCCTAAAACTCAAGATGAGAGAGACAGCATGAGTCGGATACCGTTCGCCTCGACAGTCGGATCGATCATGTATGCCATCATATGTACGCGACCTGATGTCTAATATGCTTTGAGCATGTGTAGTCGCTATCAGGCCGATCTAGGTGAAGGTCACTGGATGGCGGTTAAGAATATCCTTAAGTATCTTAGACGAACTAAGGATGCTTTCTTAATCTATGGAGATGGAGAATTTGAGGTAACTGGGTATACCGATGCAAGTTTCAAAACTGATAAAGACGACTGTAAGTCGCAATCTGGGTACATATTTTGTTTGAACAACGGAGCAGTAAGCTGGAAATCTTCCAAGCAAGAGACTGTTGCCGATTCAACAACAGAAGCGGAGTATATCGCTGCAGCTGAAGCAGCAAATGAGGCAGTTTGGATCCGAAAATTCCTAATTGGATTAGGAGTAGTTCAGTTAGCAGCTGAGTTGTTCCATTGTATTGTGACAATAACGGGGCTATAGTGCAGGCTAAGGAACCGCGGTCTCATCAACGATCCAAGCATGTTCTTCGACGTTTCCATCTGATTCGTGAGATCTTACATCGTGGCGATGTGAAGATCGAGAAGGTCGCATCAGAGGACAATATTGCAGATCCGCTGAAGAAAGCCATTCCTCAACAGAAGTTTGAGCGACATGTACATAGTTCAGGTATTAGATGCTTGAGTGACTGGCTATAGGCCAAGTGGGAGATTGTTGGACTGTTATGACCCATAGCGTCACTATTTGTAAAAGACATTGTGTTTTTATACAAATTAATTATGTAGCAATGGAAATTGCCTTTTATCATTTCGTAATTAGATTACTTAAATGTGTGAATGATGAAAGTCCTTATGATTAGTTCCAGATTGATAAGATATGAGACACTATCAATCCATAAAGGTTTAATCATTAAATATCCCTAGTCGTAGTATTATCGAGACTGGACATCGATAATGCGGAATAGACTAGTATTGCACTTGTGCGTGTTATGGAAGCGTAACAGCATGTATTTAAGTATTGGATACTTATGCAAGTGTGATAGGAGGTTGTGTTTTACCGATGGTACAGAAAACAGCTTCGCTCTGGATAGACCCCTCGGAATCCCAATGGTAGTATGACTATGTGTCTATGGGAATCCGAATCAGGGTAGGTGTATTTGGTCTTAACCTGAGACTTGCATCGCTAGTACTTGCGACAATCAATACGCTTTGGTTTTGGTCGTCCAGGACTTTAATAGGTTCTGTGTACGCCTCTTCTGGGTTTATTGAGATTCATAGTGTATTGGATGTGATGTCAAGACGGAAGTATCACTTCAGTCATATGGAGATGATGATCACGCATGGATACAGAACTGGTTTTCTAAGGGTTGCAACCATCGGGATAATATTACTAGGTCATGATTATCCGATAATAAAGAGACTAGTTGCTAGTAATCTGATATATGCTTCGTACGGGGCAGACACTGTACCAGCCTCAGGCCTTGCATATGACATCCGATACTGGATCGCAATATGCAATACTACGTATACTACGCCTGATATAGATCGTTTATTCCATTAAGAATATTTCTGGAGAATTGGGTAGGCATGGCGGTTTGCTAGAAGCCAACCTTGTCTCGTAAATCGGTAAAAACGTAGTACTTGGTACGTACGTATTCGGATAGTCCGACGACCGGATTTACTGCCAACATATCCATGGATCTCTTAAGTCGCTTCCCGAAGATTCACCGATGACGTATGATTCGAGCTTAAATAATCTGGGATTAATTACGGAGAGACTTTATCTGGGATAAAGTACTATTTGAAGAGAGAGAAAGATTTATTTGAAATTAATCGATAAAATAATATATTTGATATATTAAATGAAATTAGGTTTCGACGCAGAATTAAAATTAGATTTTAATTCGGGCAAACGAGTTAATTTAGAATTAATTCGTTAGCGACATGAATAGTAATTTTGCTAGGCATAATTATTTAATTAAATTCGATTTAATTACGTCGCGACGGAAGTTCGTTAATTTGGAATTAGCGAACCCAAGCCCGGGAGTGTTTACGGGCCCACTCGTATTTGGAATCTAGGGGGGCCCACATGTCACATCAAATGTCACATCACATGTCACCTTTAGTTGCTTTTGGTTGATGTGTTTTGGTGGAGTTGGTGGAAGCTTGTTTAACACTCCAAAGTCAAAGTTGATGGACTTTTACCAAACATGATTTTGGTATATCATTTAATTGTTTTTTAAAACAATTACACAACTTCTTTTCTCTCTCATTGTGATAAAAAATCACAAGCTTTTCTCCTATCCCATTGTTCTTCATTTCACCGAAATTGGCAAGAACAAATTCAAAGATTGTGGTAATTTTTGAGAACTATCACTCATCAAGGAATCATTCAAGGTGTTAGGGAAACCTACTTGAGAGCTTGGAAAGACAAAACAAAGCTTGGAGCTTGTGGACTCTCTTGGCCGAATCTTGGAGCTACTTGGAGGGAAAAATTTTGTTGATCAACGCATCCAAAGCCGATCATTGTAAGTGTGTTTTCGCCACTCTTCTTTGTTATTTATTCACATTTTATGCTTGATTTGATCTTGGGATTAAACCTAGAAACCCAACAATTGTTGACATAATTCACCGTCTCATCTTGTTGGTTGTAAGATTCTGACTCTGGTGCTCCTCCATATGGTGAACTTGTGGATCCAGCATTAACTTTCATGTTAAGAGTTTCCAGATTTTTGCAAATCAGATCCAGCTTGGCATTCATTGCTGTGTTGGCTCCAACTTCATAAATTCCTGCGATTCGTTGGATCATGCTCCTTTCTGTTAGCCACAATGAATTGTTGTTGGCCATTTCTTCAATTAAGTTCCAAACTCCTCCAGCAGCAACATCAATTATGGTTCTCATCAGTTCAGAAAGTCCATTGTAGAAGGTTTGGACTTGTAGCCACTTTGCAATTTCACGGTGAGGACATTTTCTAAGCAAATCCTTGTATCTTTACCAAGCTACGCAGAGGGATTCTGAATCATATTGCACAAAGGATGTGATGTCATTCCTCAACTTTACTGTTCTGGATGGAGGAAAGTACTTTGCAAGGAATTTGGTGGCTAGAGTGTTCCAAGTTGTGATGGAACCTGCTAGTTGTGAATATAGCCAAGCCTTAGCTCTGTCTTTCAAGGAATAGGGGAAAACATGCAGTCTCATTGCTTCTTCAGCTGCTCGGCTGTAGTTGAAAGTGCCGCAAACTTCCAAGAAGTTGTTGATGTGGGCATTAGGTTTTTCAGTTGTATTCCCCCCAAACTGAACTGACTGTTGTATCATCTGAATACATTTTTTGATGTCACACACATTTACTGGTAAGAGAGGAAGTACAATATAGGAAATGAAGCCGTCAACCACCGGAATAGTTCTGTCTCGAATGAGAATTGGTGGTGCAACTTCCAAAGGTTCAGGTTCTATGTTGATGATTACTTCTTGACCTTTTCGCCTTTCCCTTCTCAACTGTCTGATGGTTCTTTCAATCTTTAGGTCAAGCGATCGGATTTCAAAGCTTCTGGTTCGTCTCATATAGTATCTGAGAACCTGAAACAGAAGAAAACATAAATAATAAATAAAAACAAATTAGACACAAGTAAAGGTATCTAACCCCAAAATTAATAGTGAAAGATAAATAAGTCCCCGGCAACGGCGCCAAAAACTTGACCGACGTGATCACACACGTATAACGCAAGCGCACATATCGTTCAAGTAGTATAAAATATATCGATCACACGAGGACTTAATACCTAAGCTATTAATTTATGAAGTAAAATGTTTACGAGTATCTAATAGATTGGTGGTTTGATTGGATGGTGACTTAAAACTAAAACAAGTAAATAAAACAGTATGAAAGTGAATTAAAGGTAAAATCAATATTATTAAACTATCTAGGGTTGTGAATTCTTCCAATATCTTTTAAAGATGAAGTAGTTATTTCATGTTTGTGTAATATATTGGTTCATTAACCTGGAACACGAATTTATGCAAAATCCTCTTCCGATGGTCAGATACAAATACCCAATATAACTCAATTAATCATATTCATATGTCAACCAAGTTACCTGAATTCATTAAGATTAAGTTCCAATTATGGCTACCCTCGCCCGACATGTATATTCCTATCATGTAAGTAAATATATTAATGGTTATCTATCCTTAAGGAAGATCGTGGACTATTGAGTCTAAAGCCTCAAACCTAAAATCCATTTTCCAAGTTCATTTTAAGTTTACCGGATCAATCTTATTAATGGCCAGTTAACAAGAAGTATTAAGACTAAGGCTCAATAAATAAACTTTTATATTACCCAAACCATAAAATAACCCCTTATAAACCAGTAATATTGGAATTCATCACAACCCCAAATAATATGTTTAGTTACAAAACATACTTAGGATTACTAAACACTTAAATAAACAAAACATCATAAACAAAATAACTTGGAGATAAATAAAAGTAAAATTACAATAATGAAATAAAATGATGGGGTTAGAGGATTCACTTTTAATATTTCAAAAATTAGAAACCTCTCTTATTTTCAATGTTTACCGATTAATTATTTATATTTAACCAGACCATAAAGGCGGTAATTCCATTTGTCTCAATTAAATCCACCCGACCATATAGGCGGTAACAAGGTTATTACCTAAACCGACCATATAGGCGGAAACTACGTCTGAAATGTAAAACCGGCCATATAGGCGGTAAATAAGGTTGTCACCTAAACCGACCATATAGGCGGAAACTAATTAATCAAAATTTTAATTAAAATAAGGGAGATTAATCTAATTTATTATATTAAAAGTCTCACCTTTTCACTCCAGCAGAATGAGATTACCTGCTCAAGCTGTAAATGAAAACACACAAAATTTTATTAATTAAATAAAAAGAAAATACAAGAAAACTTAAATAAATATACAAGACACTTTCCTTTAGGTTTTCATGGAGAAATTCCTCCAAAGAAAGCATGAAAAAATTACAAAGTTTAGCTTGATATTTATAGGCAAATCTAAAGGCTTCCACCAATTTCTCCACCAATTACTCCACCAAACATGGCACTAAACATGACATCAAACATGGCACCAAACATGGCGCCAAATCTTGACAATTTCTATTTTTTTTTATTTTATTTTGTTTTTATTATGAAAATGACTTAAATAATTACACATTACACACTTCCGAATGTTTTATCAATTTCGGTCATGAAAACTTCAAAATTCGAAATTATTATGAACTTCAAAGTTGTAGATCTTTGAGTCTTCTTTAATCGGGAACTTGAATCACCTCAATCTGATATCAGAGTAAAACGTTATGGCCAAAATACGATAATTGCGCAAAGTTGGAATTTTTGAAACTGTACTTCGTTAGAACGCCATTTCAAGTTTCCAATATCCAAAATCAAAATGTCAAGTCCAGTTTTTACCGTTATTTGTTTTACATTTCGTCCTGATTGATTCCATTAAGTCGTGATTTTATTTTATCTGCAAAATAAACTAAAACACATCAAAATGTTCATAATACTCAAGAAACTATACAAAATATTAAGTAAAAGGGGCGGTAAATAATGATATATTTTCCGCTCATCAGCGGCCTTAAATCTTTCCCAGTTCACATTGGGTGGCGACTCTTTCATTCTTCGGTTTAGTCCCCTGCGGGTTAATCCGTACTCTCTACGGGCTGCAAGCCCAACAGTATCGTGGTCGCCGAACATCATAGGCATAACGATAAACCCCGCTTCGCTCCTATAGGTAGGCAACGTCTCATGAACTAACAATTATTCTCAATTTCACTTTACTTGTATGCCAACTTCAGCCGACGATCCTCTAACACATTAGATATTTTGGTTCAAGACTTTTGCTCCTAACTTTCCAAGGCTTTGAATAACAATGCTGAGTTGTGGGATGATGCTCTTGCCAAGAAAAAGAATCTATGAAGATAACTAAGACCGAAAAGGAGAGGCCAAGGAATTTAATATACGAGCGAAAGAGCAAGAGAAGTTTGCAGCGACTGGAAAAGCACCTGACTTGAGTTATAGGAGTACATACGAGGATTGGGTGAGTGTCTTGCCATTATTTGCTATCATAATCCTGGTGTCAAGGTTCTGAGTTCACTTGATGAGGAAGAGGATGAGGTTAAAAAAGCAGAGGATGTCGGTTCAAAGATAACCATGATTGATAGGGGAACACCGATGCTACTGACGGCACTCATACAACCGATGAGAAATCAGCTTTTGATTTTCTTTGCTAAAACTTCCTCTCTTTTGAGTTTGTTCTCAATTCCCAGCTTGGCGATATGGATTCAGATGAGGGTTTAGAGGAGGATGGATTGGTACCTTGGATTCGTCATCAATATCCACTTGTGCTCTCTTTGTCGAAAGTTCTCATCATTAACCTCAAGATCATAGTACTCGTGGTTCGAGCTATATTTAATTCGTCTTTATTTCTTGGAAAGCAGACGTTGATCAAATACTTTAGTATTAAAGTGAATGAGGTGATTATATTTTAAGGAAATTGTTTGTTATATAGAGCTCAATGATCTAATAGTTTGTTGCAGTCACATATTTTCCAATATCCTATTTTGAAGTACCTCTCGCTCCTGATTATAAATTTAATATTATTAAATATTTTATTTTAAATTATGTCATTCATTTAAATAATTATATATAATTGTTGGTAACTAGCATAAGTATTTTTCTATAAACTTAAAACATATTATTTTATATATTAATTTATTTTAGTGAACAATTTTATATTTATATTGGTTGTAAAGTATTGGATTTTATTATCCACAAAATCTGTCGTCCGTGCAATAATGCTACGAAATTGTGGTGGTGAAATCTCAATAGAACGATTTAGAAAAGTAAGTCTAAATCGTTCTTAGAAATATATATAATTATATCGAGGAGACCGGACTTAAAATGGGATTACCCCTTCAGCCTTTCCTGTGAATTATTGATTGAATACTATTAAAAAATTATGATTATTTTCTGAAAATTATAAACGTTCTGACGCTATACATCTATGGGGAAATATGTGTAATGTGTGGAAATCGAAATTTACTACTCTATCCAAAACACGTTTTGGTTAGAGATCTTTCAATAAGATATGAATCAACCTCAAATTAAACAAGTCAAATAAAGTAAAGCATTAATCACATTTAATAAACTACATAAAATGAAAAAGGACAAGCGAATTTGTTTACAAATTGGAAAACTCGTGCGAGTAAAAAACCACTTCGGGTATAGGCTACCACCCAAATCCATTATATGAGAGAAACTTACAAAGCTGGTGAAAAGACCGAAAGCAACAACTTTGTCGATTCTATTCTCACAACTGTAATTACCCGAGGAACTCCCAAAGCCTGCACCAAGCAACTTTCTTCAGACCATATGAAGTCTTAGTGAATTGAATCAGCAAATCTACGCCACAGAGCTTCGAATGTCAATCTCAATCTTCAAACTCAGAAGGCTTCAGATATTGGTCAGGTCATGTTTGGAGGGTAGATGGTGATGAAACAAGAAGGACAATCACAAGGAAGAAGACATGTAAGATTGAGTCTTCAAGGGTGAGAGATCTTCAAAGGTTTGGAAAACTCAAAGCAAGAATGTTTAGGGTAATTTTTTCCAACCCTTGTAAAGGGGGTGTGTGATTTATTTTATAGGTAGGGTTTCTTGAAACGAAAAACGGCTTTTAAAAACGTATCAGGAAAACAAAAAGTGCGACTGGCGTTCAAACGCCCAAAGAACGCGCCACAAACACGAAGAATTTTGCAAAGGGCGGTCGAACGAAAACACAAACGCTACTTGAACGTGAAGCCTCTGGAAATGTTTGTTCGAACAAGATGTAGAACGTGCCTCGAACGGTTGGTCTCTGGAAGCTTTCAATCGAACGAAGATAAGAACGTGCCACTAACGACAGACGTTCGCATGAATACATGAACGTGTCACGAACGCTGCTCTGATAAAATCATCTGCCAAGTCAGCAACATACCCAAACACACTCATTGCAACTCAATGTAACACAATTTATTACGGAATTTGCCAATACGAAAACCCAACATTTTCCAGTCGAGGGAAAATAACATTCTGTTTGGATTTTCATAAATTACATATGAATCAAATCACGTTGTTGTGCCAATCCAAGTTGAGGCTCTACGCCAACCTTTGTTGCATTTGACTTGGTTCCGGAAAACCATGCCTAAAAGCTTGAAATGTTAAGTAGGCTGAATTTTAAAAGGTGACAGCAAGATATGTTGATTTATTTGACGACTTTGAATCTTACGAGATTTTTGACTAAATATGCTCGTATGCTCACAGAAGATAAGTGCGATGTTCAAGTTATTAGTGTCGTTGACGTTTGGAAGCATTTTGAATTCTTTTGCCGAAATTATATCATGAATGGTTTGATAGATTATTATACAAAGTGTACCTATAAAGAAAATGGCCAAAGAATTATTGAAATCTTTATACCATAATATAAGATGTCGAGTCCAAAAAATTTGTGGTGGCTGGTTCTTAGATTATTAAATTGGTAGACTTGAAAACTATTATCAGTCAAGTGTAATAGATCTAAGTGATCTTACACGAGATTCATTCTGAGGTGATGGTGTTGAGTAAAACTTTTCAAGTAGTTGTTATTATTTAAAAGTTACCACATGCATGTAAGGATCTTCAGAACTGCCTTAAGCATAAGCGAAAGGAGATCAACATTGAAGAACTCATTTTTAGACTTCAAATTGAAGAAGACAATAAGATGTATGAGAATAGAGGGTTCAATCCTATTGAAGTTAAGGCAAATGTGGTGGAGCATCATGAAGGCTCTAACTTTAAGAGGACGGATAAATGGGTCCAATTGAGCCCACAAGGAGGAATCTACAAGAAGCCAACAAAGTTCCTAAGGCATGTGCTTCAATTGTGACAAAATGGGTCGGGTCCAATTGAGCCCACAAGGAGGAATCTACAAGAAGCCAACAAAGTTCCTAAGGCATGTGCTTCAATTGTGACAAAATGGGTCATAAAACTTTTGATTGTATATTGCTAAAGAGGAACCGAAAAAAGAAGAAAATATGTTAGAAGACGTTACTCAAGACGTCTCTCACATAAGTCTCTCTGTTTGTGATTTCAGAAGTGAATATGGCCAAGTCCAACCTGAGAGAATGGTGACTTGATACTGGAGTCACTCGGCATATATGCTCAGTCGAAGAGCTATTTACTTCATTCGTACCAAATGAGAATGAGAAGTAGCTGTTCATGGGAAACTCCGCAAATGTTTGAGATTGAAGGCCAAGGAAATATTGTCCTAAAGATGACATCTGGGAAATAACCGACTCTGAACAATGTCTTGTATTTGCTAGAGATATGGATGGCAAATAGGAGAGGAGAGGAAGAGATCAACATCCTCGTATTCATATTCGATAATCTTCATATGTTCCCCATCATTGTAATTATTTTAAAGGAGGGGATGGTGATCTCTGAATAATAAAAGGGGAACTCTGAGGGTCCTAAACCCCGAATGAAATATAATTTTTATATTAAAATAAATTTAAATCATTTTAAAACATGTAGTTAAACTATTACATTATTCGAAAATAAAGTAAACATATCCAAAATAAATATGATAAATTTATTACACAAATCACAATTTATATAAGAGATTGAAATCCTTTTTTTTAAATCTTTTTACTTGATCCGTAATTTAATAAAATGAGAGATCCCTAATAAAAAAAAATTTATGAGTATGAAACATACCCTGTCCCCATCCCTTCCCCGAATAATAATTGGGTATGAAACATATCCCGTCTCCATCTCCAATGTTAATTTTTGTAATTTTTCATCCTCGATCCTTGCCTCAATCGGGAAGGGGCTCCGATGGGGCTATTTCCTTAAAGATTTATACCATTTCTAGTTGAAATCCATAAGAACTTGATGTCAGGTTCACTGCTGAACAAGCTTGGCTTTTTAGTCGGATAAAATAGTTTTGTCAAAAAATGTTATATATGTTGGAAAGAGTTAAGTGACTGATAGTTTATTTAAGCATAATGTGTTTAGCGTAAAGCCTAAGATTATTAATAAGAATAATTCTTCTTGGGTCTTCAAATATGTGACATAGTAGACTATGACAAGTTAATTGATACACTACGTAGATTAATTAACTTAAATCACTTACCTTATTTTCAAATCGATTCCAAACACAAGTGTGAAACTTTCACACTTGTGTTTAGTTAAAGTTAACAGTGTCATCATTCTATTCAATTAAAAGGACCACAAATACTCTTGAATGGTTCAGATTCAGTTATTCTATAATGAGTTGAATGGTTCGAACAAGATTATGGTTGATGCAGCTGCTGGAGGAATTTTGTTCAAGAAAACCGCTGAAGATGCTTATGCTCTATTGGAGGAAATGGCCATTAAAAATTTCCAATGGCCAAGCGAACATTCCACAGTGACGAAGGTGGCTGGTATACATGAGGTGGATCCTATTGTTGCACTTACAGCTCAAGTTTCATCCCTCACGACTCATATAGCAGTATTGACCAACAAAATGGCCCAACCATATATTGAAGTTGTTGCTGCAGCTAGTCTGATGTACCCATACGAATGAACAAGTTTTGAGAAAGCCTGATATATGAATAATATGAACTTCAACAACTATAGAGGTAATCTTATGCTAACTATTATCATCTGAACTTCTCATATGTGAACATGGAGAATGCCTTGTAACTTTTTCCTAGCTTCACCAATCAAAGGGATGAGCAAAAACCATACTTAGAGACCTTATGAGCACGTTTGTTGCTAAAACTTCTGAAAGATTTGAGAACAATAAGTCACGGCTGAACAATATTGAAATCCACATGGGAAATATAGAGGTGGCGATGAAATCTTTAGAAGTCCAGATTGGACGGCTGGCCTCTTCTATTGCAAATCAACAGAAAGGGGCATTTCCTATCAATACCGAGGTCAACCCTAAGAAGTAGTGTTGAGCCATTACCTTCAGAAGTGGATTAGAGATTAGAGATTCCCACCAAGTACCAAGGTAGTCAAGACAAAGAAGCGGCACTTCAGGAGGAAATAATAACGAAATAAGAGAACAATGCAGCAGCTCCTCCGTATAAGCCATGCACCCTCATCCTGAAGACAACTTGGTTATATCATCAACGCTTTCAAAAGAAGAAATTTGATGCTCAATTTGCCAAATTTCTTGACATATTTAAGAAGATTCATATCAACATCCCTTTCACAAACGCTTTGGAACAAATGCCTAACTGTATCAAGTTTATGAAGGAGATGATATCCAAAAAAGAGGAAGTTGGCTAATTTTGAAATAGTAGCACTCACAGAGAAGTGTAGTGCCATCATACAGTTTAATCTCCCTCTAAAGCTGAAGATCATAGTGGTTTTACCATACCGCGCACTATTGAAAATCGAGACTTTGGTAAGGCGTTACATGATTTGGATACGATTATCAATCTCATGCCCTTGTCTATCTACAAACAATTAGGCTAAGGTTAGATGAAGCCAACCACCGTCACATTATAGCTAGCAGATAAATCCATTACCTACCAATAAGGAATAGTGGAGAAAGTGTCAGTCAAGGTGGATAAGTTCTATTTCCCTGCTGACTTCTTTGTTCTTGATATGCAGGAAGATCATGATATCCCGCCATCTTTGGGAGACCTTTCTTGGCAACAGGCAGAGCAATCATTGATGTGTAGAAATGTGAACTGACAATGCGAGTTCAAAACAAAAAAGTCACCATTAGTGTTTTCAAAGCTATGCCAAGTCCTCAAGGTAATTAAGAAGTAGTAGGTAGAAATCTTAGAAGCTATAGTACAAAAATTCATTGGTGAGAGTCCACAAAATGAGGTAGATAAGGAAGTTGCAATGGATAATGATCATATGTTAGGTTCGTCTCCATGTATTCATGCCAACACGCATGATGAACCAGCAGTCAAGAGGCTAAAGAACATAGTGAAACCATGCAAAGAAGACACTCCGCAGCCAAAACTGAAATCGAACTCAAGGTTCCATAAAATGAGGAATTCAACAGCCAATGCTCGCTTGAAGATGATCCCTGGAAAGCTAAAAAAAGAGGTCGAGCCAATTTTTCCACATATGCAGTCCAGAATTTCAAAATGGCATAAAATTTACAGATCATGGCCGGAAGGTGGAGCCCATAGGTGAACTATCAGTGGATCTTAAGGGACCATGAATAAATTATCGTAGCCACCCAAGCAATATTTTTCATGTCATAATCACTAGTGGATAACGAAGAAGAAGCACATGAGATTACCTGGTCTGCTACACTAAAGCCACCAAGACCACTTGGGTGGTTACATCTGGCTGAAAATGTTAAACTTAGTGCTAGCTGGAATGCAACCTAAGCATTTTATTTTTAGTTTTTCAATTTTCTGTTTTTCATTTTTGTGTGTTAAATAGTTTGCATATTTATTTAAACAGGTACTAACACAACCCACACAGTCCGCGTAGCAAGATTCTTACTAGCAGAAGTCTGATCAACTCCATGAATTGTAGTGTTGTTCCTCATTCTTTGTTTCTTTACGCTTATCTCACATTAAAGACGATGCAAGTTTTAAGTTTTGGGGTGTGTGTATGTTGGTGTTAGTTCCTACTATATAGAAAAAAATCAAAAAATTCATTTTTAAAAAAAACAAAATCAGTCATAGGTTGCAAAACATAAGTCTAATAATGAGTTTGTTTACTTTTGGATGAAATCTTAGAAATGATAGGTTCCACATTTACTCTTATCTGATGCCTTGAGTAGGTGATCTAAGTTAGACTTGTAAGCACTTAAGTGTGCAAAGGTACGCAAGAAAGGAAAAATATGCAAAACAAGACATCGTGGTAGAAAAGATGGCGTCTCCATGAAGAGCACAAGTTTTTCAAAGAAGATGGTGTCGGGACGCCATTTCTGGCGTCGCGACACCACGATGAATTCCTACACTAAATAGGAATTCTGATTTTCTAAATGCAAAAGGACTTCAGGGCTTCCTCTAAATACATAGTGCATCCAAAACCCTAGAAAAGAGAATCGGACACAATAAGATAGCTCAAACCACATAATTTAGAGAGATCCAAAGAGGGATTGAAGAGGAATAAGAGGAGACAAATGTGGTGATATCTGAAGATGAAGAGATTCAATTCGGGTTTTATCTTCTAGTTTCTTTCTTCAAACTCTTATGATGTTCAATATGTTCTTGACTCCGTCTTCGTTATTATTTTATTTAGTCATGAACTAATTTCTTATTATAGAGGATAATGTAGCATATACTTGATCATATGTGTTTGATTTCTAATTAATTATTATGATGTTTTAAATTAGTTAATTTATATTTTCTTGTCTTTAATGCTTTTGGTTTGCTGGCTACAAATTAGGTGATTTCATATTTAGAATTTAGCACTCAGGAGATGGATTTTTGAATAGGATCTAGAAAATATAACATAGAAATTTAATAGATTTCAGGAGACCTATAATTCATTTAAAGTCATTAACAAAGAATCAGATAACGTAATGAATTGTTAATTACTAGATTTTTATAGGGATATCAAAATCGGTAATTAATAATATTTTGACTTGGCACTCGGGAGAAAGAGTATGATAATTTAGGATTCTTGATTTATAAATTAAGAAATTGAGTAATAATTAATGGATATAATGAATACATAGGGGATAGTTAAGTGAAATCTGACTCTAGATTTTATCACATCATGGTCTTTCTTAATTAAATGTTTTGACTTTTCGCTTATTTAGTTTTTAATTTTAATTTAGGTTAATTTAAATTGATTTCTAAATAAAATTAAGTTTATTAATTATAATACTTAGTGTGAATTTGATTTCAATCCTTGTGAGTTCGACACTCTTTATTCATCCTTTACTAAAACTTGACACCGTATACTTGCAATATGATAATCTCGCAACAAACATCTATCGAAGAATAAAGAAGAATGTATTTGTCAAGTAGAGTACTCAATAATTATTGGAAGTCTAACGTACCTGATGAGTTGTACAAGACTAGATATAACTTGCATAGTTAGTAAACTAGGTAGATACATGAGTAATTTTGGAGTTGACTATTGAAAAGCAATAATAAGAATACTTAGGTATTAATGGTATACTCGTTGCGATGGGTTTTACCATACTATATATCTAGTTGTGTTAGAAGAATATAGAGATACAAATTAGATATTTGATTTAAAATATTTAAAGTCTTCTAGTGGATATGTGTTCATATTAAGAGGTGCATTTGAATCATGGAAACTATTTAAGCAGACCGTTATAGCCAGATCCACTATGGATTCTGAGTTTATTACTTTGGATGAGTAAGGTGAAGAAACTGAATATCTACACCATTTTTCAAGGATGTTCCAAAGTAGTCAAAGCCTATGCCAGAAATATGTATATATTATGATAGTCAATCTGTAATTGGAAATGGCACAAAGCAATTTGTATAATGGTAAGTTTAGACATATATATCATCGACATAATATCACTAAACAACAACTATCAACTGGAGTTATCTCTGTTGACTATGTAAAGTGAAAATATATTTTTACGGATCCGCTAACCAAATGGTTAAATAGAGAGTTAGTTGAAAAATCATCGAGGGGAATATGACTAAAGTCCATGAAATAATAAGTCGATATAATGGAAAACTAATCTAGTTGACTAGAGATTTCAAGATTTAGGTTCAAAAGGCCAACCTAAATATAAGGACTTAGTTAAATCATTGTGGGGATTTTCCATTTTGTCCATTCTTATGATGAGGTGAAACAGTCATGCCCATAAGGAAAGAGGTTAAGTAAAGACTTTTAATGATTTTTATGCATCATGATTCCAAAGTGCAAGTTACTTTTAATTAAGAGATCACATATATGAGAAAGAAATGGGGTCGCTTCTAAAGGGAATCGTATAAGGCTAAATTCTTAATGAATTCTTGCAAAACTAAAGAAATTTTCATGGCCAAAATTAACATAATAATGATTACTAAATAATGTCAGGAAGGATTCTTTTGTGAAGTATGTCATCGTTTACATGAACAACATAACAGTTCAAGGATATTGTGTTTATTGATCAGTCAGTAATATATATATATTTTCCTAAGAGAAGGTTCAAAAGTTAATACCTACCTATGATATGCAGGTTTCTACTATTGAATTCCATCACTATGTATCATATCTCTGTCTGTCAAAATCATTCATGTAGGGGATTGTTTAGAAAATATAAATGCAATTTGTGGAAGTTATCACTTATTGGAATGTTGCAAGTGTTAGTACACTCTTAAATAGTATATAATGAGAGCTCTTTCATTTCTTTGTCACCAAAATTTAATACTTTCTTAATTTCTTTATAGTCTCCTAAATTCAAGTTTTCTTTCTAATTCTTAAGAGATTATAGGAATCAAAGTTTCTTTTTCTTAGAGTTGAAGTTTGAGCTATATGTAATTCATAAAAATAGAAGAGTGGTGTTTCTCTTACTATTCTCAGTTGTAGTATCATGAGAAACAAACATTAATTCAAATCATTTAACACCAAAGTGAAATATGTGAATATATTTTAAGGAAATTGTATGCTATATAGGCCTTGACATTCCAATGGTTGCAGTCATAGATGTTTTAATTCGTTATTTTGGAAGACATCTCACTCTAGATCAATAATTTGGTAACATATATTTTAATTTTGTTTCTAATTAGCGATGAAAAAAATTTTGTTTCTAATTAACAATAATTTTACAATTAAAAATAAAAATAAAAATTAGTTATGGAATTGATATTCTGTTTCTAATTAGCGACGGAATATTAATTCCGTTTCTAATTAGCCACGGAATATTAATTCTGTTTCTAATTAGAGACGGAAAAATTTTATTTCTAATTAACAATAGGTTTACAATTAGAAATTAAAATTAAAATTTTAAATTAGCTACGGAATTGAGATTTCGTTTCTATTTAGCAACGAAATATTAATTCTGTGACGATTTAGCGACGAAATATTAATTATGTGATTGATTAGCGATGGAAAAATTCCGTTTCTAATTGAAATCACCGACGGAATAATAATTCGTCTCTAATTAGCAACAGAGTTTCGTTTCAGTCTCTAATTTAGATATGAATTTTTTGTAGCTAAATTATGTCCCTAATTTCATTATCTGTTTCAATTCCGTCTCTATTTCGTCCTTAAATTTTGAAACGGAATATTATGTCGCTAAATTTCGTCGTTAAAACTGTAGTTTCTTGTAGTGACGGAAGAAAGGTAAAATATGCAAAACAAGATATCGTGGCAGAAAAGCTGGCGTCGTGATGCCACTTCTGGCGTCGCCATGAAGAACACACGTTTTTCAAAGAAAATGGTGTCGTTATGTCATTTCTGGCGTCGCGACGCCACGATGAATTCCCGCACTAAATAGGAATTTCGATTTTCTAAATACAGAAGGAATTCAAGGCTTCCTATAAATACATAGTGCGTCTAAAACCCTAGAGAGGAGAATCAAACACAATAAGATAGCTCAAACCATATAATTTAGAGAGATCCAATGAGGGATTGAAGAGGAAAAAGAGGAGATAAAAGTGGTGATATCCGAAGACAAAGAGATTCAATTCGGGTTTTATCTTCTAGTTTCTTTCTTCAAACTCTTATGATGTTCAATATGTTCTTGACTCCGTCTTCATTATTATTTTATTTAGTCATGAACTAATTTCTTATTCTATAGGATAATGTAGCATATACTTGAACATATGTGTTTGATTTCTAATTAATTATTATGAAGTTTTAAATTAGTTTATTTATATTTTCTTGTCTTTAATGCTTCTGGTTTGCTGGCCACAAATTAGATGATTTCATATTTAGAATCTAGCACTCGGGAGATGGATTTTTGAATAGGATCTAGAAAATATAACATATAAATTATATAGAATTCAGGAGACCTATAATTCATTTGAAGTCGTTAACAAAGAATCACATAACGTTATGAATTGTTCATTACTAGATTTTTATAGAGATATCAAAATCGGTAGTAAATAATATTTTCACTTGGCACTCGAGAGAGGGAGTATGATAATTTAGGATTCTTGACTTATAAACTAAGAAATTGAGTAATAATTCATTGACATAGCGAATACATAGGGATAGTTAAGTAAAATCCGACTCTAGAATTTATCTCATCATGGTCTTTCTTAATTAAACGTTTTGACTTTTCGCTTCTTTAGTTTTTAATTTTAATTTAGGTTAATTTAAATTTATTTCTAAATAAAATTAAGTTTATGAATTATAATACTTAGTGTGAATTTGATTTCAATCATTGTGAGTTCGACATTCTTTATTCATCCTTTACTAAAATTTGACACAGTATACTTGCAATATGATAATCTCGCAACAAACAGCTATCGAATAACAAATAAGAATGTATTTGTCAAGTAGAGTACTCAATAATTATTAGAAGTCTAACGTATCTGATGAGTTGTACAAGACTATATATAACTTGCACAGTTAGTAAACTAGGTAGATACATCAGTAATTTTGGAGTTGACTATTGAAAAGCAATAATAAGAATACTTAGGTATTTACGGTATACTCGTTACGATGGGTTTTACCACATTAGATATCTAGTTGTGTTAGAAGGATATAGAGATGCAAACTAGATATTTGATTTAAAAGATTTAAAGTCATATGTGTTCATACTAAGAGGTGCATTTGAATCGTGGAAACTCTTTAAGCAGACTGTTTGTAACATCCCCGATCCGGGAGATGTTACCGGCATGGAATAGGTCATACTATTCCTCTGAGCCTCTGACTCCTCAACCATAATAATTACTATTAATATTTTCTCTAATTATATATCTTATTTATGGGACCGCAGCCCAAGCTTGACAACTTAACATGCAAACCCAACATCAGTAACTGTATACATAACAACACATGCTTTTACAATGACCATCACATAACCACAAACTAAAATATAACTTCTATTTGACTCTAACTGGACTCTTTCTCTCTCTGACTTGAACTAGTGGACTCCTTACCCTAGTGACTGCATTAGTATCCGTCCTCCCGAGCTCGTCCTCCGAGAATACCTGCAGCAATAGAAAACTTAGAGTGGGGGGTTAGATCGTTGTACGATCTAAGTGAGTGGATGAAAAACTGAAATATCGCTATATAAGTATTTGGATTCTATACGAGGATTTCAAAAATTCGCTTAATACGAAAACTCTTTTATGAAGAACCTTGTCCGAAATCTCTTTATAAAATTTATCTTTCTGAAATCTGCTTTCTGAAAACTGTTTCTAAAATTTGATCTCTGAAAACTGTTTTCTGAAAATCTGATATCTGAAAACTGGTCTATTTCTGAAAAACTTGACCTATGGGGGCGTTACGTATCACCGTCCCCTCATACGCCTAACTAGAGCCAGAAGTGCAAATTCATGACTTTGGGACGTTACGTATCACCGTCCCCCAAAGCATGCCACTATTGTCCCTGAAACCGATGGTCTTGGGGCGTTACGTATCGTCGTCCCCCAAGCCACTGAACTTGAACTAGGGGTGCAGATCTATGCTACCCTCCAGGCTCTGAAACTAGGATCTATGGGCATCTGTCATCCCTAGTCCCGAACTAGGTTCTGGGGAGGTTACGTATCACCGTCTCCCAGTCCTCTACATGTGTACATGTGCTGTCTGTCAATTCCAAACTGTAGCAAGTTACATACTGAGGTGGGTTTTTCCCCCATGCCTCGAAAACACAAAATCATGTTTTAAAAATATCTTTCTTCTAAATCATTTCTCAGAATATGCATAATCAAATATAACTGAAAAACAAATTTGGATAACTCCCTAAATGCGAGAAAATAAGTCTGTTACAAAAAAATAACAAAATAAAAATCATGTTAAAGGAAAAAAATGTCCACTCACAGGTTTTGGAATTTGGCTGGCACGGAAATCCTCTCATCGAATACGATTGTGGTTCATGTGAATAATCTTACTTTTCTTGATTTCTTTTTGTCCATCTTCCAAGTCCTACATGGTTGACAATATTCCTTCTTGCTTCATCCTCTCTCTCTTTTCTCCCTCTTCTTCTCTTCTTCTTTCTCACGTTTTTCCTTCATTCTTTTTGTTCTCTCCTTTGAAAAATTTTATGAAATGGTAATAATGTTCTCTTTATATAGTAGGGATTATTTGATATTTGGAAAAATGGGGAAAAATTGTGGAAATATAGAGAAGTTTTGAGATTATTCTAGATAGGTCTGCGAAACTATTCATCCAAATTTTTTATCTATATTTTTAGCCCATTTGGGGTTCTAATTTGTAAAAATATTCAACGCGAAAGTTGTAAATCTCGATCTCATATTGCCGACGATATAAAATTCATAAAAATTGGAGTCCATATGATAAAGTTATCCCTTAAATACCACGGGCTGTCTGAAGTGGAACATCATGACATCTAATATCGGAATCCCGAAGAATTTATCGATTGATCCCAGAATCATCTCACGAGGGTATATGTTTCCAAACATGGTTTACATTTTGTGACAATCGTCTCACAATGTAACAATAGTTGAAATCCTCGGTCGTTACAAATTTTCCCACCCTCAAATAGGATTCGTCCTCGAATCCTCTTTAAATTTAGGGTTTTATCATAGGTCACTGGATTTGTGGGTACTTTATAAACCCCATACTTTGCTGTAATTATTCTGTATCATCGGGGATTCTATTTGGCTTAACGATGAAGTGTAGGGGTTTTATAAGGAATTACAAGGTAAGTGCAGCGGAACGCGGAAAAACGATTTTTCCGATTTCAAAAATTTTTCTTGGAACAATTAAATAAACTTATTTATTTAATTATCCAATACTTAAAATGTGAAATTGTAACCCAAGAAATCATATTTCTTATAATTACCAAATTAAACTAAAGTTTTGCAAATTAGTTATTATGGTCATTAAAATGTCAAAAACATATTTAATTGATTCCAAATCATACCCAAAATAATTTATACATTATTTGCAACAAAACCAGAAACTTTTCCAGATTTCCGAAACAGCCCAGAATTTTCCCATAATTATCGAAACTGCCCAGAATTATTATTAATTATAATTTGGCCCAATTTCTTCAAAACACATCAAGATCAAATCCAATATATCCCAAATTTTACATACATCAAATATAAATCAAATTATATCATATATATGAAAAGCCCCAAAATTTGATTAGGTTAAGAACCCTAATTTCACAAATTACTCAAATTTCACAATTTACATTAAATTCACAAAATTCAACACTTTAGTCTTCCAATTACCACACCAATCAAGTATCACCATCATGAAATTAATCAAGAACAATTTTAGGTTAATTATGAATGACTGACCAACTCTAGAATGATAATTTTTAATTTTTAATTAATTTATTAAGCTTAATTACATTAATAAGCAAATAAATTAATTATACATGCATGAACTCATCCAACAAGCTTCCAAAAAATTTAATTACAAACTAAAAGAGTATAGACATGATCTTAACAACATAATTGAAGTTAAGAAAAATTGAAACAATTTTCATGTAGAAGAAGAAGTGAAATTACTTACAAAATCGAAATTTTACTTTGATTTTCTTTTCTTTCTTCAACAAATGCTCTCAACTCTCTTTTGTAATTTTTGTTAAACTTGTCTAAGTTAGAAAAATGAAACAAAACATTTTTGTTATACAATTTTCCCTATTGTTGAATTTGGCTTACAAAAATAATCAACAATTATTTATTTTTTTCAATATTAATTGGTCCACATTTTAACAAAATTAAAGATAACCTTTACCTTTAATAAAGTGAACTAAAATATGTGCCAATGATATCAAGCCAAATAAAAACTAAATCAATACATAAGATATTTATTTATTTAATTAAATTAATTATTTAACATTTAAATAATTAAATAATTAAATACAAATATCCTAATATCTGTATTATATTTACTTTAAATATTGAAATACATATATGTTAATGATATATGTCAAATATCACAATTTGATATTTTATTAATGTGTATTTAATAAAATCAAGTATTAAATACAAATACACATTAATTCGGAAATGACCGTTAGGTTCCGATTGCATGTATTTTTCGTTTAACCATTAAACGAGTTATAAATAATCAGTATTATTCATAACAGTTGCCCTAGTGCTCTACGAGTATATTTCATTATTGAGACTCTCTATATTCAGACACATCCGTCACAAAATCAAATTTTGTGTCCATAATTCACCCACCCGTAAATTATGACGAACACGGATAAACTCTTTGAATCATACAGGTCGAGGTCACTGGATACGTATAATCCCTCCGTCACAGGTATCTGGATTAATCCAGAGATATAGATACAAACATCAAATCTATATAGATGTAATCACATCGAAGTTTCTATTAGCAATCCCTCAAATAACACTTAGAACTGATTTCTACAGTGTACCACAGGCCCATGGATTTAACAGATTGCTAATTCCATATTGAATACCTATGCTCTGTACACAGAGGTGACAGATCTTATCTTGATACACACAGGATATCCTGAGCATCAGTCCACACCCAACGAATAGGCGGAGGTCAGATCTAAATAGATCGGTGACGTGACTGTCATCTAAATCTGGAGGATAACTCAGATATCCACAGTGGTATCTCAATTCAAAGAATCACTATGCTCACTCAACCCGAGAAGATTCTTATTGATGTTGGTGTATCATCCATTAAGAATCTTCGGTGAGTCGTTCAGTGTTTATCCGCTATAAACACCTACACGTCTATACGAGTCTCCAAGACTCATGGTTCACTAAGCAACCATCGAAATCTAAGATTCTAATATACGACATGTACCAGTCTCAATGGATTTACTTTACTGACCAAGTTGTGTAAACCTTGCCCGGGAACAGTGTAAGAATGACAACGTCATGATACAACTCAATGTCAGTTGCGACGCTTTTGCAACAGTATCATAACTAATCGTTCTAAGGTCGGTTACGTCTTTACCATATTAAAGAAGAAGTTATATAAGAGAAACTGTTCATTTTATTCATAATAAAACGTTACATTAGTATTTACAAGGAAATACATAATAAAATTGGCGCTCAGAGCACCAACCCTAACAAAATCTCCCATTTGCTCTAGTGTCAATATCGATTTTATCTAATACCCATCGACTCCACATGTTTATCAAATAACTTCGGAGGTATGGCCTTCGTAAGTGGGTCTGCTACATTATCTTCACTCAGTACCTTGCACATGATAATGTCCCCTCACGACACAATCTCTCGAATGATGTGGTACTTCATTTCCATATGCTTCGACTTCTGATGCGCCCTTGGTTCTTTTGCTTGCGCAATGGCTCCAGTATTATCACAGTATAACAGAATCGGATTCTTGATACATGGGACTACTCCCAATTCTGTGATAAAGTTCCAAACCCAAACAGCTTCCTTTACAGCTTCAGAAGCTGCAATATATTCCACCTCATTGGTGGAATCAGCTGTCGACCCATGTTTGGAACTCTTTCAACAAACTGGACCTCCTTTAAAGGTAAACACAAATCCTGATGTAGACTTTCTATCATCAGGATCCGATTGGAAATCGGAATCCGTATACCCATTAACTTGCAGTTCGTTTCCTCTATAGATAATAAACTTATCCGGAGTACCTTTAAGATACTTGAGGAAATGTTTAATGGCCATCCAATGGCTATTTCCTGGATTGGACTGATATCTTCTCGTCACACTAGGCCTAGTACATAACATGGCATACATGATGCTGCCCAATCACGAAGCATAAGGTTGATTAGACATTCTAATCTTCTCATCTTCTGTTTGTGGACACATCTTCTTCGAAAGATGTAAGCCATGTTTGAACGATATATTTGATGTCTTACAGTTACCAAAATTATACCGTTCTAAGATCTTATCTATGTACGTATATTGAGATAACCCAATAAGCTTCCTTTCTCTATCTCTATAGAGTTTTATACCTAAGACATAAGAAGCTTCACACAGGTCCATCATGGAGAAATTCTTACAGAGGTGAGCTTTGGCGCCTTGCATCATCCCAATATCATTCCCAATGATAAGGATGTCGTCAACATAGAGAATTAAAAATACCACCATACTCTCATTGGCCTTCTTATACACACATGATTCTTCTGAATTCTTGAGAAAACCAGACAATTTGATTATCTCGTCAAATCAAAGATTCCAACTTCGTGAAGCCTGTTTAAGTCCATAAATGGACTTCTTCAGCTTGCATACCATGCCCGAGTTCTCGCTGGATGCAAAACCCTCCGACTATTCCATATAGATTGCTTCATCAAGAAATCCATTTAGAAAATCTGTTTTGACATCCATTTGCCAAATCTCAAAATCATGATACGCGGCAATTGACAACAAAATCCTGATGGACTTAAGCATTGCAACTAGAGAAAAGGTTTCATCGTAGTTGACTCCAGGTCGCTGCGAGTAACCTTTAGCTACCAGTCGGGAATTAAAGGTTCAACCTTTCCATCGAGCCCTCGCTTCCTCTTGTAAATCCATTTACAACCGATAGGAATAATTACTTCGAGAAGCGGAACCAAGTTCCAAACTTGATTCTCATAAATTGAGACCATCTCGGATTTCATGGCGTCTTGCCACTTCACAAAGTCGATGTCCAACATCGATTCCCTATAGGTAAAAGGGTCAGTCTCTTCAACTAAGAGAACATTGAGACTCTTTTCTTGTATCAAATACAAGCGTTCAGCAGGTCTAGATACCCTTTGTGACCTACGGAGTGTGTGTATTGAAGGTTCTTCATCTTCTTGAACTACAAGTTCCTCCATTAGTTCGTTGGTTCCAGATTGTACTTCATCAAGTTCAACCTGTCTATGATCACCACCTTCAGCCAAAAATTATATTTCTAGAAATTTTACAAAACGAGCTTGACCGGCGTAATCACATGCTATAACGCAAGCGCACGTATCGTTCAAGTAGTATAAATGTATCAATCCAACAAGGACTTAATACCTAAGCTGTTAATTTATGAAGCCAATTTCTTACAAGTATCTAATGAATTAGTTGTTTGATTGGATGGTGATTTTAAACTTAATACAAGTAAATTAAACAGAGCGAAAGTAATTTAAAGGAAAATTGAATATTAAAAAAAAAAACTATCTAGGGTTGTGAATCTTTCCAATATATTTTTAAAGATGAAGTGATTATTTTACGTTTGTGTAATATATTGGTTTATTAACCTGGAACACAAATTTATGCAAAATCCTCTTCCGATGGTCAGATACAAATACCCAAAATAACCCAATTAATCATATTCATATGTCAACCAAGTTATCTGAATTCATTAAGATTAAGTTCCATTTATGGCTACCCCTGTCTGACATGTATATTCATATCCTGTAAGGAAATCTATTAAAAGATTATATATCCTCAAGGAAGATCGTGGGCTATTGAGTCTAAGGCTTAAACCTAAAATCCCTTTTCCAAGTTCATTTTAAGTTTACCAGATCAATCTTATTAATGGCCAGTTAACAAGAAGCATTAAGAATAAGGCTCAATAAATAAACCTTTATATTACCCAAACTATAAAATAACCCTTTATAAACCAGTGATATTGGAATTCATCACAACCCTAGATAATGGGTTTAGTTACTACACATAACTAAGACTAGTAAAAGCTTAAATAAAGTAAATGACATAAAGTAAATGCTGGAAAGTAAATGCTGAAAATTAAATAAAGTAAATGCTGGAAAGTAAATGCTGGAAATTAAAAAGGTAAAAATACAATAAAAGAAAATTCTAGGGTTAGAGGATCCACTTTTATTACTTCTATTTTAGATATTTTCCTTATTATAATATATTAACTTTGCGTGATATTACTAACCGATCATATAGGCGGTATCCTGATTAAGTCAAATTTATAATTAATTCCTACCGACCATACAGGCGGTATCCATGTTTAGTCAGGTTAAAACCAATTTGATTAAGTCCAACCGACCATAAAGGCGGTATCCTCATTAAGTCAGGTTTTAAATAGTTTATATATTATAATTAAGGGATTAATCTAAATATTAGTAATAAAAATTTTACCTTTCACCCCAGCAGAGGGGAGTTACCTCCTCATTACAGAAAAGTAAAAACTGAAAAGTAAAGAAATAAAAGTACTATTGCGTAAAAGTAAATAAAATTAAATACAGAAAGTCAAGACTGAAAACTAAATAAAAGAAAGTGCTAATGCGAAACTTAAATACTGAAAGCAGTAAATAAACAAACAAGATACAATCTTCTTAGTATGCTTAAGGAATTCCTTAGAAGAAAGTATGAATTGAATTCTGAAATTCGGCCTCAATTTATAGGCAAAATTTGGCCGCACGGGTCTTGACGCGTGGAACATTGGGCGTCGCGATGCGCCATTGATGATGGACGCGTGGCACATAACTTTCAGAGATGAGGACATGTGGCGGGGTCAGCATCAGCAGCTCAATAATTGTCTCAGCGTCGCGACACGGAAAGTTATTGCGCATCGCGATGCTGATGTCAGCATTGACACTTGTTGATGATGATTATCGGCAGACGCATGTTAGTAATGGCGCATGATAGCAAAACTTCTCTGATGGGTCCACGTGTCCGACGCATGTTAGCAGTCTCCGGCGCACGTTAGCAGACGGCGTATTTTAGCACGGCGTATTTTAGCAAACGGCATATTTTAGTAGGAAATTTACATTTTCGCCCTTTTTGTCCGTTTTTCGCTGCTTTATCCCCGAATTGCCTCAAGAGAGTCCTGTTATTTTATTTATCTACAAAATAACACAAAACAAATCAAAATATTCACATAACGCAAGAAACTATACAAAATATTAAGTCAAGAGAGTGGGAAATAGTGATCTATTTACCACTCATCACACCTCCAAACCTAATATTTTGCTAGTCCTCGAGCAAAACAATAAAATAAAATAACATAAACATCTTTAAACCTCTAGGTGTCCCTAGTGGATGAGTTGTAGTCTCGTGAGGGCTTACAGTAACGATACCCACAAACATCAATCTAAAACTAATGAACAGAAAAGCAAAAAGACAAGAGAAAAGGGAAAAGAGAATAAACAAGTTAGTGACTAAACAAGTGAAACTTCTTATCCAAGTTAGTAGTTATTTTCTTTCTTTCTAAACTACCAAATAAGTAAATTCTCCGATTATTTTTACCATTCTTCATACACACAGCTAACAAGGTATTAATCAACTCATTGTGCCCACAATATTCATAAGTGTAGTTGAAAAGAGAGTAATATTTTTCTCCTAAAGTTATATCAAACTTCACACCTTTTTTGTTTTAGCAATGGAATATTCTTTTGATTTTTTTTTTTATACAATATCTTTCATCCATGTAGCGAGCTTTAGGCAACTAACTCCCAAACCAGTTGGCTTTAGGGCACTAGGTGTTAAGACACCCCTACGGACTTAATTACTCGGATCTTAAATGTGTTTTTCATCATTTTTTTATCCCATCGCTTTTTTAGATGCTTCCTCCAATTAAACTAGAGCACTGATTATTACAAATTTTTCAATTACAACTAATGTTCGTATGTTACCATGCATGTTGATAATACATGTCAACTGAGCATATGAAGATCCATTTTAGTCAGTTTTATGGAGAATTCACAAATTAAATAATTCAAAAGGAAATAAACAAAAATTAACTTGTTACGAAATAGTTTGAGATACGTCTCAGAAGTGGAAATTCATTACACAGCTATCACACACCAATTTCACCAGATTAGTCAAATTAAAAACACAAAATATTTTTTTGGTTTCTTATAAATTTTTTAATTTGTTTGAATTATTTTGAAAATTTTTGACTAAAAATCAAATAAAAACAAGATACTAGTCAACTATTCCCTCACGCGGACCTAAATGAGACATTGTCCCCAATGTCTTAAAAAGTAGAATGAGAGTTTAGAAGATAGTACATGTTAGCTGAAATTTTACATCTAAAATGAAATTTAAAGGTTAAGATCCAGATTTATTCGACGCTTCTTACCACGATCATTATCGGACCAGATTATCTTGGAAAGGATAAGGTCCATTTGTGGTTCAAAGGCTAAGATTTGGTCAATTAAATCATAGGCAGTTCTGGCAGTGAAGAGGAGTTCTTTTACAGGTTTTGACACGAATCCATTTCTCCGGGCATCATCAAGAAACACACAAAGAAAATCATAAAATTCATCAGTATTAAACAATTAATCGGTTTCTAGTGTATGTTCAAGTTCGCCCAAGATAGTGCTGTAAAAATTTCCTCCATCGTGCCCAAGCCATCTGGCAAAGCAATAAAAGCATCAGCACGGTTAATCATTTCTACCAGTCATTCAGACATACCTGGCACAATTAGTTCTTCTTCGTTTGATGGTCCAATAAGATTCGCATCTGCCAAGGGTTTTGGGATGATTCCCAAGAGTTGACTACCTCCTTCCTGTACAGCCGTTGAAACGATCCTCATTAGTCCAAGATTACCACTGCCATATACTAAGTGCATATTCCTTTCAGCTATGACTCGTCCTAATTCCTGTGTTGCTGCTATGAATTCTGGTTTAAAACCAACACTAGTATCGCAAAACACACAGATGTTTACAACTCATCTTCTTGAAGTAGCTTCCATTTTTTATGTTTCTTTCTCAAATCTGGATGCCTTCAAGAGTGCAATGATGAGTTGAATTTATAACACCTGAAAAAGGGTGAGTAATAATAGCACTAGTACCTGCGATATGACAATTATTAGTTAAAAAGTAAAATATATTGTGATAGTGTAGATCCTGTCAGAGAAAATAAAAGAAAATAACAAAACAAATAACAATTATTAGATATATACAAAGAGAAAATAATATTTACAAGAAGTAATGGCTTGAATGACGTCTATGTGTCAAGGACAAGATTCCTATCCAATTTTCTTATAATTTGGCAAACAGAGTCTTTTAATGTCATATTCCCAAGACTGTATTATTGTCTTTCGTTTCGGAATTATGCATATAACATGTGAATTGCGTGATGCACATATCCACTGGAATGCGTCTAAAGAGTCTTAGATATGTCATCTAAAGACTCCTTCCTCAAGCCATCCCTAATGAATTTAATTTTATCTTCACGGTTATCAGACACCATTCCTAAAGAACGACAACGAGTATTACATGTCATACGAGCACATTTATAGCAAACACCCATTCTTTTAGCTCTTCTCTTTTTAGCATAGGTGCTTCTTCCTAAACCAGACAGATATGAAATAAAAGAATCAGAGGACTCACTTGCCAATCGGACCCGTGCTTCAATAATCCAACGAATGTCATTAGGAATGCCTTTGATCATCAGAAGTCTCATTCGTTCCAAGCGAGCTTTGTAGACTTTCATCAAAGAGTTTTGAGGGAGAGAAGGAAATTGCTTGTGAAGATTTGCGAGAACTTCTTCCATCCTGAAATGTGACTTTACCTATAAAAATAAAACACACCAAATCACAATATATACACAAATTACATGGGTTGCCTCCTTGCTAGCGCTAAGTTTAACGTCGTCAGCTAGACATGACTGCCCGAACGTTAGGCTGGATCTGAAAGTGTGACACTTTTTTTTATCGTTCAAATCATTCTCCACAGTAGTGCTTGACACGCTGGCTGTTAACTTTGAATGTGTTGTTCGACATGGGGTTGTATATCTCAACAACTCCATAAGGTAACACCTGAATAATCACAAATGGACCTGACCACTTTGATTTCAGATTTCCAACGAAACATTTCAATCGTGAATCGTATAATAACACCTGCTGCCCTGGCTCCAGTAGTCTGCGCACTATATTTTTACCATGCCATTTCTTGGTATTTTCTTTGTACAGTTTGGCATTCTCATAAGCATGTAGGCGAAATTCCTCCAATTCGTTGAGTTGGTGGAGTCTTTTCTCTCATGCTGCTTGGAGATCAAGATTTAACATCTTCAGTGCCCAGTACGCCTTGTGTTCAAGCTCCACTGGCAGATGGCATGCTTTCCCAAACACCATTCGATATGGGGACATACCAATAGGTGTCTTGTAAGCTGTCTGGTAGGCCCATAATGCGTCATCTAGTTTTTCAGACCAGTCATTCCTTGTTGATCCAACTGTTCTTTCCAAGATTCTTTTGATCTCCCTATTTGAAACATCAACCTGTCTATTTGACTGCGGATGATAAGCAGTGGCAACTTTATGAGTAACTCCGTATTTGGATAGGAGTGAATCGGAGTATTTGTTGCCGAAATGTGTGCCACCATCACTGATAATCGCCCGAGGTGTTCCGAAGCGAGTGAAAATATTCTTTTTAAGGAATTTAATCACCACTTTTGAATCATTTGATGGTAGTGCAATTGCTTCAACCCATTTGGAGACGTAGTCTACTGCAACTAGTATGTACAGGTTTCTGAATGATGGAACAATGGGTCCCATAAAATCAATCCCACATACATCAAATATCTCCACTTCCAGAATATTTTGCAGCGGTCCTTCACTTCTCCTTGAAATATTTCCCGTTCTCTGGCACCTGTCACATTGAAGAGAAAATAGATAAGCATTTTTAAACATAATGGGCCAGAACAAACCTAATTGAAGGACTTTGGCTGTTGTTTTGTTCCCGCTGAAGTGTCCACCTTATGATTATGAATGACAATGCTGCAAAACACTATCGACCTCCTCTTGTGGAACACAACGTCTCAGTAATTGATCATCACAACATTTAAACACGTACGGCTCATCCCAGACATAGTGCTTGACTTCCTTAAAGAACTTCTTTCGTTGTTGATGTGTCCATTCCAATGGCCATTTTCCCGATACTATGTAGTTTACATAGTCAGCATACCAAGGGACATCATGTTGTTTCATGGCAAACAGTTTTCATCTGGAAAAGTTTATTTGATTATCATTTCATTGCCAACTGTTTCTCCATTCTCGAGCCTCGATAAGTGATCCGCCACTTAGTTTTCTGTCCCTTTCCTGTCTCGGATCTCCACGTCAAATTCTTACAGTAGAAGCACCCAACGGATAAATCTAGGTTTGGCATCTTTCTTCGCGATCAGGTATTTGATGGCTGAATGATCTGTGTAAACCACCACTTTGGGACCCAGCAGGTAAGAGCATAATTTATCAAAAGTGAACACAACTGCGAGCAATTCATTTTCAGTGGTTGTGTAGTTGAGTTGAGCTTCATTGAGAATTCTACTAGAGTAGTAAATGGTGTGGAAGATTTTTGCTTTGCGTTGTCCCAAAACTATACCTACAGTAAAATCACTAGCATCTCACATCACTTCAATTGGAAGGGTCCAGTCCGGTGATACTATGATGAGGGCAGAAACCAGCTTCAGTTTCAAGATTTCAAAAGCTTCATGGAATTCTTTGGTGAAGTTGAAAGGCACATCTTTCTCCAGAAGATTGCATAGAAGTTTAGCAATCTTTGAGAAGTCTTTGATAAATCTCCTATAAAAGCCTGCATGTCTGAGAAAACTCTGAATCCCTTTGACAATTATTGGTCGAGGTAGTTTTTCAATTGTTTCAATCTTTGCTTTGTCTACCTCGATTCCCTTCTGTGAGATTCGATGTCCCAGGACGATGCCATACTGTACCATGAAGTGCATTTCTCCTAGTTGAGTACCAGGTTGGTATCTTCACATCTTTGTAACACATTTTTCCAGATTTTGCAAGCAGTGGTCGAAAGAATCTCCAAACATAGAGAAATCATCCATAAAAACCTCCATATTTTGTTCCAGCATATCTGAGAAAATGGCCATCATGCAACGTTTAAATATGGCAGGAGCAATACATAGTCCAAATGGCATTCTGTGGAAAGCAAATGTACCATACGAACATGTAAAAGTGGTTTTCTCCTGATCTTCTGGGGCGATGGTAATCTGATTATACCCCAAATATCTGTCCAGAAAATAATAGAACTCATATCCTGCCAATCTGTCTAGAATCTGGTCAATGAATGGCAGCGGAAAATGATCTTTCCTTATTGCCTTGTTCAGCTTCATATAGTCCATGCATACTCTCCATCCAGTAACTTTTCTTATTGGAATCAGCTCGTTCTTTTCATTTGTGACTACAGTAATTCCTCCTTTCTTTGGCACACACTGTATAGGACTCACCCAAGTGCTATCAGAGATGGGATAGATAATGCCGACATCCAACCATTTGATAATTTCTTTCTTCACGACCTCTTTCATGATTGGATTTAGTCTCCGTTGATGCTCCACTGTGGGTTTTTACTCGTCATTCATCAGAATTTTATGCATGTAAAATGATGGAATAATGCCTCGAATGTCTGCTATAGTCTAGCCAATGGCTTTCTTGTGTTCTCATAACACTCTCAACAGTTTTTCTTCCTGCTCCAATGTTAGCGACAAAGAAATAATCACAGGTAATTCAGAAGAATTTCCTAAGAATGCATACCTGAGATGGCCCGAAAGTAGCATTAGCTCCAGTTGCGGTGGTTCTTCAATTGAGGGCTTGATTGGCTCTTTCTTTGGTAGTTTCAGACTTTCCTTCTATGGTGTCGATTTGAAGCGAAATGGTTTGTCAAGATAGTTGATACATTCCAGAATTTCATCATCTAGCTCACTGTCAGTCATGTTGGTGATGCAAGCTTCAAGTGTATCTGTGGGAGGTGGCATTGCATTAGTATCCTGGATAATACTATCTACAACATCAATTCTGAAACATTCCTCCTCATTTTCATCGCTCGGGGATTTCATGGCTTTGAAAACATTGAAGGTAACTTCTTGGTCCTGTACTTTCATGGTTAGTTCTCCTTTTTTTACATCAATAACAGTTCGACCTGTAGCCAAGAATGGTCTCCCAAGGATGATAGGTATATCTTTATCTTCTTCCATGTCAAAGATAATGAAATTTGCTGGGAGAATGAGTTTGTCGACTTTGACCAGCACATCTTCAACTACACCTCTCAGAAATACGAGTGTTCTATCAACAAGTTGCAAAGAGATTGAGGTGGGCATTGCTTCACCAATCTGCAATTTCCTGTAAATCGAAAAAGGCATCAAATTAACACTTGCACCTAAATCACATAAAGCTTTACCGATGTAATGTTCTCCAATGGTGCATGGGACAGTGAAACTTCCAGGATCTTTCAACTTTGGGGGAAGTTTCCTCTGAATGATGGCGCTACATTCTTCTGTCAATGCTATTGTCTCGTAATCTCCAAATCTCCGCTTTCGTGACAAAATGTCTTTCATGAAATTGACATAGCTGGGCATTTCTTCCAATGCTTCTGCAAATGGAATGTTGATATGCAGCTTTTTGAAGACCTCCAAGAATCTAGCAAACTTCTTGTCCAATTTACTTTTCTGGAGTCGATGTGGAAATGGTGGAGGTGGTGTGAATTTTTCTTGATCTTTTTCCTTTGATTTTTTTTCCTCTATTTGTGGAACTGCATCTTTTGGGACTTCCTCAATGGATGTCTTGATTCCAACATCTTTGTTAATTTCAATACCGCTTTTCAAAGTAATGGCTTGACATTGCTCCTTCCCTCGGTTCCTTGGATTTGGTTCTGTGTTGCTATGAAGGTTATCTGGCGGTCTGTAACTCTGAGCATTGACCAGTTGTCCAATTTGATTTTCCAGTGCCTTTATAGAAGCATATTAACTTTGAAACATAGTATAGTATGTTGCTTGTTGCTTTTTGAACATCTCTGCAATCCATTCTTTTATATCTGGTTCTTTTTCATTCTCCTAACCTTTGTTTTGTTGTTGAAATCCGGGTGGTGGATTGTTCTTTTGCCCTGAATTGCTGCTCCATTCGAAATTGAGATGATTCCTCCACCTTGGGTTGTAGGTGTTGGAATATGGATTGTTTCCCTGTCTGTTGAAATTATTGACATAATTCATCGTCTCATCATGTTGGTTGACCTCTGATTCTGGTGCTCCTCCATATGGTGAACTTGTGGATCCAGCATTAACCTTCATGTTGAGAGTTTCCAGATTTTTGTAAATCAGATCCAGCTTGGCATTCACTGCTGTGTTGGCTCCAACTTCATAAATTCATGCGATTTCGTTGGATCATGCTCTCTTCTGTTGGCCATAATGAATTGTTGTTGGCTGACCGGCGTAAACACACACGTATAACGCAAGCGCACGTATCGTTCAAGTAGTATAAAAATATCGATCCCACGAGGACTTAATTCCTACTGTTGTTATTAATTATTGAATCTATTTATTTACAAATATCTAATTAAATGGAGATGAGAGAGATTGTTTATTTGTTTGGTTGAAAGACTTTGCTAAATAAATAAATAAATTAAAGACAAAAGAAAATACTAAGGAAAATAAAAGACTCAAAAATCTAGGGTTGTGAATCATTCTAATATCATTAAAAGATGAAGTAGTTAAACCAAAGTTAGGTAAATTATTGAATTATTAATCTGGAACACTAAATTATGTAAAAACCTCTTCCGAATGATCATTTACAAATACCTAGTATAATCCAATTGAACCATATATCTATGTCAATTAAATTACCTAGATTCATTAAGATTGAGTTCCAATTAAGACTACCCCCGCCCGACAGGTATATTCCTATCCTGTAAGGAAATCTATTGAAAGGGTTATCTATCCTTAAGGAAGATCGTGGGTTGTTGAGACTAAGGTCTTAAACTTAAAATCCCTATGTCTAGTTCATTTTAAGTTTACCTAATCAATTTTATTAGTGATCAGTTAATAAAAAGCATTAAGATTATGACTCAACAAATAATTCTTTAATTACCCAAACTATAATCTAACCCTTTTTAAATCCGGTGATATTAGAAATCATCACACCCTAGAATACTAACTTAGTTACAACACATAGTTAGGACTAGTAAAACAAAGATAAAAATTACTAAAAAGTAAATGCAGAAAAATAAATAAAATGCTAAGGAAAAAGGAATTAACTTCTATTAAATACTATTTAGAAATCTCCCATAAAATATAATATATACTTGTGATAATTTTATCAACCAGCCATAAAGGCGGTAATATTTGTTATTAAACCAGCCATAAAGGCAGAACAGAAATATACCAGCCATAAAGGCGGAACAAAAATAAACCAGCCAAAAAGGCGGAATAATTATTTAATAACCAACCGACCAATCTGGCGGTATCTTTATTAAGTCCGGTTATAAATAGTTTATATATTATATTTTAGGGAGAATAATCTAAATAGCAATAGTAAAAGAATTACCTTTTTACCTTAGCGGTGAAAAGTTACCTACACATAGTAAATAGTAAAAATGGTAAGAAGTAAGAAAGTAAAATTACTATTACTATTAAAAAGTAATTAAAAATATTTACAAAACTTAAACTAAAATATTCTAGAGAGAGAAGCTCTCAATTTAGAACTAAAAAAAAGAGAGAGAAAGGTGTAATGAAAACTGAAATTTCGAGTTCTATTTATAGGCACGGATAAGGCTCCAGCGTCGCGCCGCCCAAATTGCACTAGCGTCGCGACGCTGGCTACAGTTGGACACGTGTCACGCGCTGGTTGGTCGGCTCAGAATCTTATCCGATGACGTGGCACTGTTCATGACGTCATTGCTTGCGTCAGGATGACGTGTCAACTGTTCATGACATCATTGCTTGCGTCACTCTGATGATGTGGAAGGCGACGTGGCGACACGTGGGGCGGTGGCCGTCAGACGAATGAGAGGTTGACACGTGTCGCGTTGTGATTGGCTGATGCTGACGTGGCATATTGACTCGGTTGACTTGCTGACATGGCGGCTGATGTGGAAGATGATGTGGCGACACGTAGGATGACACGTGGGGCGGTGGCCGTCCGAGCAATGAGATTTCGACACGTGGCACGGCGCATTTTAGCATCTCCGTTGTGATGGTGACACGTGGCACGGCGCACGTTAGCAAAGTCAACTTTTCTCAGATTCTGATTTTGTGGACCCGGCGCATGTTAGCAGATTCGGCGCACACTGGGCGTCGCGACGCTGAAGGTCTGGGCGGCGCGACGCTGAAATGACGATTTTGCCCTTTTTGTCCAGTTTTGTCCATTTTGCCCCAAAATACTTCCAGAATGTCCTGAAACTTTATTTATCTGCAAAATAACACAAAATACATCAAAACGTTCATAAAACTCAAGAAACTATACAAAATATTAGGTTAAATGAGTGGGAAATAGTGATAGAAATACCACTCATCATTGGCCATTTCTTCAATTAAATCTCAGGCCTGATCTTCTCCTTTTTCCATTAAAGCTCCTCCAGCAGAAGCATCAATTGTGGTTCTCATTATTCCAGAAAGTCCATTATAGAAGGTTTGGACTTGTAGCCACTTTGCAATCTAATGGTGAGGATATTTTCTGAGCAAATCCTTGTACCTTTCCCAAGCTTCGCATAGGGATTCTGAGTCATGTTGCACAAAGGATGTGATATCATTTCTTAGCTTTGCAGTTCTAGCTGGTGGAAAGTACTTTTCAAGGGATTTGGTGGCTAAAGTGTTCCAAGTTGTGATGGAACCTGCTGGTAGTGAATGTAGCCAAGCTTTAGCTCTGCCTTTCAAGGAATATGGAAAACACGCAGTCTCATTGCTTCTTCAGCTACTCGTTTGTAATTAAAAATGCCGCAAACTTCAAGGAAGTTACTGATGTGGGCATTAGGATCTTCAGTTGCATTCCCCCAAAACTGAACTGACTGTTGTATCATCTGAATGCATGTTTTGATGTCACACGCATTTACCGGTAAGGGAGGAAGTACAATATAGGAAATGAAGCCGTCAACCACCAGAATAGTTCTTTCTCGAATCGAATAGGAATTAGTGGAGAAACTTCCAAAGGTTTAGGTTTCATGTTGATCAGTGCTTCTTGTTCGTCTCATGTAGTGTCTGAGAACCTGAAACAAAAGAAAACAAAAATAATAAGTTAAAATAAATTAGACACAAGCAAGGTATCAAACCTCAAAATTAATAGTGAAAGATAAATAAGTCCCCAGCAACGACGCTGAAAACTTGACCGGCGTAATCACACACGTATAACGCAAGCGCACGTATCGTTCAAGTAGTATAAATGTATCGATCCCACGAGGACTTAATACCTAAGCTATTAATTTATGAAGCCAAATTTTTACAAGTATCTAATGAATTGGTTGTTTGATTGGATTGTGACTTTAAACTTAAAACAAGTAAATTAAACAACATGAAAGTAAATTAAAGGAAAATTCAATATAAAAAAAAAACTATCTAGGGTTGTGAATCTTTCCAATAGATTTTTAAAGATGAAGTGGTTATTTTACGTTTGTACAATATATTGGTTTATTAACCTGGAACACGAATTTATGCAAAAGCCTCTTCCGATGGTCAGATATAAATACCCAGAAAAACCCAATTAATCATATTCCTATGTCAACCAAGTTATCTGAATTCATTAAGATTAAGTTCCAATTATGGCTACCCCTGTCTAACATGTATATTCATATCCTATAAGGAAATCTATTAAAGGGTTATATATCCTCAAGGAAGATCGTGGGCTATTGAGTCTAAGGCTTAAACCTAAAATCCCTTTTCCAAGTTCATTTTAAGTTTACCAGATCAATCTTCTAATGGCCAGTTAACAAGAAGCATTAAGACTAAGGCTCAATAAATAAACCTTTATATTACCCGAACTATAAAATAACCCCTTATAAACCAGTGATATTTGAATTCATCACAACCCCGGATAATGGATTTAGTTACTACACATAACTAAGACTAGTAAAAGCTTAAATAAAGTAAATGACATAAAGTAAATGCTGGAAAGTAAATGCTGAAAATTAAATAAAGTAAATGCTGTAAAGTAAATGATGGAAATTAAAAAGGTAAAAATACAATAAAAATAATAATGGGTTAGAGGATCCACTTTTATTACTTCTATTTTAGATATTTTCCTTATTATAATATATTAACTTTGCGTGATATTACTAACCGACCATATAGGCGGTATCCTGATTAAGTCAAATTTATAATTAATTCCTACCGACCATACAGGCGGTATCCATGTTTAGTCAGGTTAAAACCAATTTTATTAAGTCCAACCGACCATAAAGGCGGTATCTTCATTAAGTCAGGTTTTAAATAGTTTATATATTATAATTAAGGGAGATTAATCTAAATATTAGAAATAAAAGCTTTATCTTTCACCCCAGCAGGGGGGAGTTACCTCCTCATTACTAAAAAGTAAAAACTGAAAAGTAAAGAAAGAAAAGTACTATTACGTAAAAGTAAATAAAATTATATACAGAAAGTAAAGACTGAAAAGTAAATAAAAGAAAGTGCTAATGCGAAAATTAAATACTGAAAGCTGTAATTAAACCAATAAGATAAAATCTTCTTAGTATTCTTAAGGAATTCCTTAGAAGAAAGTATGAATTGAATTCTGAAATTCGGCCTCAATTTATAGGTAAAATTTGGCCTCACGCGTCGCAACGCTTGGAATATTGTGCGTCGCGATGCGCCGTTGATGATGGACGCGTGGCACGGAACTTCCTGATATGAGGACATGCGGCGGGGTCAGCATCGGCAGCTCAATAATTGTCTCAGCGTCGCGACATAGAAATTTGTTGTGCGTCGCGATGCTGATGTCAGCATTGACACGTGTTGATGTTGATTATCGGCAGTATGTGATGATGACACCTAACAGGCGCACGTTAGTAGATGTTGACACGTGGCAGACACATGTTAGTAATGGCGCGTGATAGCAAAACTTCTCTGATGGGTCCACGTGTCCGGCGCATGTTAGCTGTCTCCGACGCACGTTAGCAGACGGCGTATTTTAGCAAACATCGCATTTTAGCAGGAAATTTACATTTTTGCCCTTTTTGTCCGTTTTCCACTGTTTTGTCCCCGAATTACCTCCAGAGAGTCCTGTTATTTTATTTATCTACAAAAAAACACAAAACACATCAAAATATTCATAGAACTCAAGAAACTATACAAAATATTAAGTCAATGGAGTGTGAACTCATCAGGGCTACGAACCCATTTCGATGTTCGGTATCATAGAACGAATATCCTTTCATATTTGAAGGATATCCAACAAACCTAAACTTATGCCCTCGAGGCAAAAGCTTATTTTGATGAGCCATCCTGACGTATGCAGGACACCCCCAAATCTTAATATAACTACGATTAGATTTCCTACCGGTGCATATCTCATACGGAGTCGTAGGAACAGCCTTAGGAGGAATCTTGTTCAAAAGATGTGCGGCAGTTAAAAGAGCATAACGCCATAAATAATAGGGTAAATCTGTATAACTCAACATCGATCAGACCATATCCAATAAAGTCTGATTTCTCCTCTCTGACACTCCATTATGCAGCGGAGTACCGGGAGGAGTATATTGAACGAGAATCTCATTCTCCTTTAAATAATCAGTGAACTCTGTACTCATATATTCACCGCTTCGATCAGATCAAATGCATTTAATATATTTTTCAACTTCATTTCGGAATTCTTTGAACTTTTCAAAGGCTTCCGATTTATGTCTCATCAAATAGACATAACCGTACCGTGACAGATCATCGGTAAATGTGACGAAGTAAGAAAAACAACTGTGAGCAGTTTGACCCTTTGGACCACATACATCAGAATGTATGAGTTCCAATAAGTCAGTGGCATGGTGTCCAACACCCGAAAATAGGGCTTTGGTCATTTTACCATGAATACAAGATTCGCAAGTTGGATAAGGTTCAATGGTGAGATCATGTATCAAACCATTCTTAACCAATTGGGTTAGGCGTTTCACGCTTATATGACCTAAACTTATATGCCACAATTCAGTATTATTTATATCAGATTATTTACGTTTATTAATTCCAGTATTAAAGATATCTTGTGAGGTACGCAATATGTAATGGCCATGCTCGTTTAGATAATAAAGGATCTGAATATTATTACTATCATATAAATACAAAGAACGATTCTTAATATTTACATTATAACCTTCAGTATCTAATACAAAAAGGGACATAATATTTGCCACACATCCTGGCACAAAATAGTAGTCATTTAACAAAAGTCTCCCAATTGGTAAGGGAATCTCGCATATCCCCACTGCAACTGCATCCAGAGAGTCGCCACTCCCGAATCGCAACTGCATCTCCCCAGATTTCAGCCATATACTTCCCGTCAGCACCTACAATGTATTGCAAATGTGAATAGGACAAGCAGAATCCAAAATCCAATTAGATGTGATAGCTTCACAAGCCATTGAGATATCAATAATAGGAAAAATAAAAGTATTTGATGTAGATGCTCTTTCCTTCCTGAGTTGTGCGAGATAGTCCGGGCAGTTTCGTTTCCAGTGCCCGACTTTATGGCAATGGTGGCACTTGTCTTCAGAAGCTCTCTTGGGCTTCGCCGTCTTACCCTGCGGGGGATATTGAAACCCTTCTTTTTCTTTCCTTTTGTCTTCTTCCCCTTCGACTTGGATTGGGAAGAAGCGAAAAGTGAAGTGGGTTTCGGAAGGCGAGTTGGAAATCTCTTCCTCAAATCTTCCTCTGCTGTGAGAAGCATCATATGCAACCCACGGTAAGAATACTGAATCCCATTCATGTTGAAGTAAATTACAAACTGGCGATATGACGCCGAGAGTGAACAGAAAATTACACTACGACCCAGAGTTTCATTGAGAGGGAAATCTCGATGCCTCAACTATTCTATAAAATCGATCAAGTGAAGCACATGAGGGCTTACAGCCTGCCCCTCTTCAAGTTTAGAATGGAACAATTCCATCGAAACTCTATGAACCACGACATGTTCCTGGTTCATGAACGATTCATGAAGTTATGTCATCATATTATACGCATCGTGCATCTCAAAGTAAGTTTTCTTAAGCTCAGAAGAAATAGAACTCAGGATGAATGATTTAACCCTTAAATCATTATCTTTCCATCGCTGGAAAGTCTCATGTTCTTCAGGAGATGCATCTGTTGATATAGCAAGCAGTAATGGACCTTCCAAAATATACCCCAGCTTCTCAGAATTGAGGACAATCCTCAAGTCCATATCCCAATCCGTAAAGTTTTTTGCGCCTTTTAGCTTATTCGTATCTAGCATACGAGCAAAACGATTGGTTAGAGGTGTCGCCATCACAAATCTATCAAATAGACAGCGAATCAAGGGTAAGCAGATAAGCATATAAAAGATTAAACAGTTTCATATTATATCATAAAGCATTAACTAGATCATGGATTTTTAATCTAAAAATTCACTTCCCACTATTTTATGCAATACTGTAATCCCCAAACAGAATACAAAACATGCGATAATCAAATCATAACATAATAGTGAAAGGTGGACCCCATGAAGATATTTCAGCTCACAGCTTTGGCACGTTCTTGACTACGTATATTCATTAGGTAGACAACTCATTGTCAATCACTCAATAGTGACTCCTCGGTTTTCGGTCCTGGTCATTTCTCGTTGTGACAGCTTTGACACGTTCACAAGGAGGCGTACCAAGGTTAAACTTGTCAATGATGAAGTCAAGATACTTGTGAAACCCTGACAGATTTGGCACGTTCAGGATTCCGCTTTCGCTTGAATTCACCTAATATCAAATATATCCGGTACAGATAAATTTCTATCGGCTATATCCTCACAGCTTTGGCATGTTCTCGGATATAGTCGTAGAAAATCTATCGATAAGCGGTATTGACAAGACGGACCAATTAATATGCATCAAATACATATTAAATTAAAAACCTTATTTTATATAGGGATTTTCCGCAAAGATGTTTTTCATTTTATTTAATCAAATTAAATAAACACATGCATGAACAAAGTCAAGATTAAAGCCAATATTGAATTTTAAAGGAATATCCAAATATCGGGTGTCCAGAATCAGACTCGTTCTGATACCATTTTTGTATGGGTTTTATAAGGAATTACAGGGTTAGCGCAGCGGAACGCGAAAAAACGATTTTTCCGATTTCAAAAACTTTTCTTGGAACAATTAAATAAACTTATTTATTTAATTATCCAATACTTAAAATGTGAAATTGTAACCCAAGAAATCATATTTCTTATAATTATCAAATTACCCTAAAGTTTTACAAATTAGTTATTTTGGTCATTAAAATGTCAAAAACATATTTAATTGATTCCAAATCATACCCAAAATAATTTATACATTATTTGCAACAAAACCAGAAATTTTTTCCAGATTTCCGAAACAGCCCAGAATTTTCCCATAATTATCGAAACTGCCCAGAATTTTTATTAATAGTAATTTGGCCCAATTTCTTCAAAACACATCAAGATCAAATCCAATATATCCCTAATTTTACAAACATCAAATATAAATTAAATTATATCATATATTTGAAAAGCCCCAAAATTTGATTAGGTTAAGAACCCTAATTTACATTAAAATGACAAAATTCAACACTTTAATCTTCCAATTACCACACCAATCAAGTCTCACCATCATGAAATTAATCAAGAACAATTCTAAGTTAATTATGAATGGCTGATCAACTCTAGAATGACAATTTTTAATTTCTAATTAATTTATTAAGCTTAATTACACTAATAAGCAAATAAATTAATTATAAATGCATGAACTCATCCAACAAACTTCCAACAAATTTAATTACAAACTAAAAGAGTAGAGACATTATCTTAACAACACAATTGAAGCTAAGAAAAATTGAAACAATTTTCATGTAGAACAAGAAGTGAAATTACTTACAAAATCCAAATTTTACTTTGATTTTCTTTTCTTTCTTCAACAAATGCTCTCAACTCTCTTTTGTAATTTTTGTTAAACTTGTCTAAGTTAGAAGAATGAAACAAAATATTTTTGTTAAACAATTTTCCCTATGGCTGAATTTGGCTTACAAAAATAATCAACAATTATTTATTTTTGTTCAATATTAATTGGTCCACATTTTAACAAAATTAAAGATAACATTTACCTTTAATAAAGTGAACTGAAATGTGTGCCAATGATATCAAGCCAAATAAAAAATAAACCATTACATAAGATATTTATTAATTTAATTAAATTAATTATTTAATATTTAAATAATTAAATACAAATATCCTAATATATGTATTATATTTACTTTAAATATTGAAATACATGTATGTTAATGATATATGTCAAATATCCCAATTTGATATTTTATTAATGTGTATTTATTAAAATCAAGTATTAAATACAAATACACATTAATTCGGAAATGACCGTTAGGTCCCGATTTCATGTATTTTTCGTTTAACCATTAAACGAGTTATAAATAATCAGTATTATTCATAACAGTTGCCCTAGTGCTTTAAGAGTATATTTCATTAGTGAGACTCTCTACATTCAGACACATCCGTCACGAAATCAAATTTTGGGTCCATAATTCACCCACCCGTAAATTATGACGAACACGGATAAACTCTCTGAATCATACAGGTCGAGGTCACTGTATACGTATAATCCCTCCGTCACAGGTATCCGGATTAATCCAGAGATATAGATACAAACGTCAAATCTATATAAATGTAATCACGTCGATTTTTCTATTAGCAATCCTTCAAATAACACTTAGAACTGATTTCTACAGTGTACCACATGCCCATGGATTTAACAGATTGCTAATTCCATATTGAATACATATGCTCTGTACAGAGAGCTGACGGATCCTATCTTGATACACACAGGATATCCTGAGCATCAGTCCACACCCAACAAATAGGCGGAGGTCTAATCTAAATAGATCGGTGACGTGAATACCATCTAAGTGTGGAGGATAACTCAGATATCCACAGTGGTATCTCAAGTCAAAGAATCACTATGCTCACTCAACTCGAGAAGATTCTTATTGACGTTGGTGTACCATCCATTAAGAATCTTAGGTGAGTCGTTCAGTATTTATCCGTTATAAATACCTACACGTCTATACGAGTCTCCAAGACTCATGGTTCACTGAGAAACCATCGAAATCCAAGATTCCAATATACGACATGTACCAGTCTCAACGGGTTTACTTTACTGACCAAGTTGTGTAAACCTTGACCGGGAACAGTCTAAGAATGACAACGTCATGATACAACTCAATGTCAGTTGCGACGCTTTTGCAACAGTATCATAACTAATCATTCTAAGGTCGGTTACGTCTTTACCATATTAAAGAAGAAGTTATATAAGAGAAACTATTCATTTTATTCATAGTAAAATGTTACATTAGTATTTACAAGGAAATACATAATAACATTGGCGCTCAGAGCACCAACCCTAACATGAAGATCTTTACCCGGATGATCATTTATCAATTGACTAGTGAGCATATGAGATTCTCTATCTTTCTTAATATCTAACTCATACATCGAACCCTATGTCATACTTGATAAACTATTACTTCCGAGTTTGTGGCTTCAGTGAATATCCATTAAATCATTTATTGAGAAGTACTACCTCGTTCTCGTTTCATAAGATCTTCACTGAGTATCCTTGAATACCTCATTTCTGGACCTTTAGCTGTGCTCAACATTCTTTATCTCTAAGGAAATATCTTTCTTCATATCTTTAGTTATGCTCAATAATTATTCGACTCGATCAAGTTCTTCTTAGCTGACCCATTTCACTCTCACCAGAAATATTGGTGTCTCCACGGTTAGGCTTCCCATGTTCCTCTTCCGGAATCAATAATTTTACAGGAGTGATCCTTGTCATTATTAACAATGTTTGTACTCGATTCTTCTTTAGCTCCACTTGTCCAACTTGATCTTAATATTGTTTCTCATCTCTTCGCTACTTAATTCTCTATATCCTCTTTGCCAAGCTTCAACTACTTATGAGCTTCTCTCTTCAAGTTCTAATATCTCTGCTTATCCATGGGGGCTTATGGCTCTTAGCTTTCTGATATTTTCTATTGATGATACTCGTACTTAAAATGCTGCTTCTGAGTAGTTTCTTAGTGGTCCTCCTCAATTGACTACAGATTCAGGCTTAATTGCATGCACATTGGTACCTAAACTGCATTCCCTGTTATTTACATCTACACTGGCAATTCGATCCTGGCTATAGCTCATACTCTTTTATACTTTGCTTTTATTGTTACTAAAAATTTGGTTACGGTGTTCCACAAAAACATATTTTTCATAGCCTAATGCTGTTAAAGGATATTCCTCAAATATATGTCATTTTACCGTACCTTGAGGATTCACCTAACATTGCAGTAATTTATCTCTTCGATTATGTACTATGCTACAAGTCTACTAAACCACCCATACCCATGGCCGAGGCGGATACTAAGAAACCTTTATTGATACATTCGTCTATTTTTTGCTTATTTAGTATTTTCTCCTATCTTCTTGACAGATTCTTTTCTCCAACTAATTACTTGTTGACCTTTTTATCTCCTATCTTGCTCTGTTCTACTCATGGGACTCGTCGGGCTTATATTTTTGCTTCCTTATTCGAAGGATATCATTTCTTACATTCTTTTAGCCACGTCTATTGCTACTCATTTATATCTCAGTCATTACTTGACCACTACTTCATCTCTGTACCACTCCATTTGAACAACTTATTTTTTAACTCCTTTACTCGAAACTGTCACTTACTTTTATTATGTTCTTAAGCTGTGTCTGAAGATCTTATGTTCCGGTCTTCTTTCACTATTCTTTCACTTATTCCTGAGAGTAACTTAAGGCAACCTTCAAGATCCATCGATGTTACTATTGTCTAACGGGGGTTAGGAGGGTGGGGATTGTCTTGGAGTCTTCCGGTGATGATGTTCTCACTAGCTATATGTGTTGTAGTTATTTATGTTGCTCATGTATAAGCTTATGACTCTTTTGTTTACCTGTTTGGTGTTGGCTTCCTCACTAGGGTACTACTACTAGGAACTATCTGAATTTCATGTTCCAACTTTACTACTAATTCGTTTTCCAATTATCGATGAAATCACCTCTTATTGTGAACCTCCGTAAGGTTCATACTCTTTGATTTTTGTTTTACTAAGTTTTGCTTTATTACTTGACTTTCCTACTCATATTAGTTCTTTGAACTCCTTATGTCTTTATTTCCCTGGAAACTCCATCAACTTTGATTGCTTAAGACATCTCTACTAAGTTTCTTAGTTCGGGGGCTATTCTTTTCCTAGTCTTTCCTTCTAAATACCATGAAACTCTTTATAAGTTGTTCACTATATTCCTGAGAGTCATTATCCCTAGTGTCTTCATATTTCTAAATCTTTACTTCTTTAAAGATTCCTTATCTCAACGATGGCTACCAGATTTAGCTCATCTTACTATGGCTTCATACTATTCTATCTCATATTTTTTTCTATGTTTCATTGGACTCGTCTATTTGGCTGTCTAGCCATTTCACAATACATCTAATCTGTCAATTGCTCTTCTTTACTGGTTTTTCTCTTTACTGGGCTCACAGTTGAGGGGTGAGCATATGCATTCCTTAAGGATCTGCAGATACGCACACTGTTTTGCACTTAAGCTTGGTGATGATCTGATTAGGTGACTATATGCTTATTAGAATCAAGGTTTCTGGAAGAAATGGTCATCATTCGTCCTGCAGGGAGCGGGTCGACTACTCCATGGCTTGGAGTCCCATAACTTTTATTAATTTTCTATACTATTATCTCCTTGTTATTTTATCTTTGTGCCTGAATGTCTTGAAATTTCCTTGTTACTTCTCGTGTCCCTTTTACCATTGGATATCATTTTCCTCTGCTCTATGCCTTGCTACTGAGGCTAGCGGTGGTTCATCCCCATAACTACTTCTTAGATCTCCACTCTCTGTTCTTGCTATAAATCTCGACTTGGGCACTCTGTTCTACTGTCTATACTGGTACTCTTATCACTTTTTAAATATCTCCAACCTCTCGAGTCTATTCTTGTATACTTCACGGATTTCTACTGACTTAGGCTGATTTGAAGGTTCAAACACATTGGGCCTATTCTGTGGACTTCTACTAGTACTATAAGCCTCATGTTGAATTGCTTAGATCTTTGGGCTATACTAAATTTTTTTCTTTACTTCCTCAAAACTTCCTTAATCCTTTTTCTGGGTGTTCTATCTTTCAAGATCTTCCACTTCTTAAGATGAACTCTTATCGGGCTTCTTACGGTTACTTATATCTATGCTATTAGGAGCTAGGGTAACATCTAATGCCTTGATAGGTCTCGATATCTTTTTCTGGTACTTTATGTCCTGGTATGGTCTATTTCTCATGTAAGATAGGTATGAGGTAGGCTCTTATCAAGACGGCTCCCTTAACTGGTATGACTAAGCGGTTGAAAACTATATAGCTTAAGGTCTCGTCTCCATCAGATTGCTTGAGATAAGGTAACTAATCATTTCTGTTTATGACCTTTATTTGGCTGCTTGTGAGTCTGGGTCTGGGTTTGGGGATCTGGAGTTCTCCAGGTCCTTTTTGGCATCTCTTGTCTGTGGGAACTCCCTAGGTTATTCTCGATCTCTTATTTTTTTTCTTTCTGTCTATTCCTCGTTACTAGGGGAATTCGCTGTCTATATAAGGCACTTGAGGCTCCTAAATTTATTTGAAAGAAGTTTTCGAGAAGGGAAGAAATCTTACGTCTACTAGGCACTTTAATACTTACTCGGGGTCTTTCTATTCTCTTTACTACTATAGGTTCTAGTACATCTTTGTCGATCTGATTCTGTATCTCTATTTTTTCTTACTCTGGTTGCTTAAGCATCCTTACTTTTTCCCTTACTTTCCTTCTAGCTTTCATTTCCTACTCATGTGGGTAACTTTTCTTATATTTTTACTATTTGATTTTATAGCATCGTTTGTACTTCTGGTAATAGGTCGAATAACTTCAAGAAGATTCCTAAGTTGGATCTAGAATATAATTGTTCTCATAAGGAATACTATTCGAATAGTTTGGGAAAGCTTACTAATCTGTCTATAGGTATTGGGGACGTACTCGAGGATCGGATACTGGAGAGGTAGTGCCCCGCATACGAGTATCCCAGATATACTGCGTATACCAGACCCCCACACCCTGCCCACTGCAGTCACTAACTCCCTAGACCATGCTCAGATACCATCTTTGTAACATCATCGATCCGAGAGATGTTACCGGCAGGGAATAAGCCGTACATTTCCGCTGAGCCTCTGACTCCTCAACCATAACTATTACTATTAATCTTTTATCTAATTATATATCTTATGTATGGGATCGCAGCCCAAGCTTGACAACATAAAATGCAAACCCAACACAATAATTGTATACAAAATAACATATGCTTTTACAATGACCATCACATAACCACAGACTAAAACATAACTTCTATTTGACTCTAACTGGACTCTTTCTCTCTCTGACTTGAACTGGTGGACTCCTTACCCTAGTGACTGCATCAGTATCCATCCTCCTGAGCTCGTCCTCTGAGAATACCTGCAACAACAGAAAACTGAGAGTGATGGGGTTAGATCGTTGTACGATCTAAGTGAGTTGACAAAAAATAAAATATCGATATATAAGTATTTGGATTCTATAACAGGATTTCAAAAATTCGCTTAATACGAAAACTCTTTTCTGAAGAACCTTGTGTGAAATCTTTATAAAACTTATCTTTCTGAAAACTGTTTCTAAAATTTGATCTCTGAAAAACTGTTTTCTGAAAATCTGATATCTGAAAACTGGTCTATTTCTGAAAAACTTGACGTATGTGGGCGATACGTATCGTCGTCCCCTCATACGCCTAACTAGAGCCAGAAGTGCAAATTCATGACTTTGGGGCGTTACGTATCGCCGTCCCCCAAAGCATGCCACTATTGTCCCTGAAACTGGTGGTCTTGGGGCGTTACGTATCGCCGTCCCACAAGCCACAAAACTAGAGACGGTAGTGCTGATCCATGATACTACCTGACCCTGAAACAATATTCCTTCTTGCTTCATCCTCGCTCTCCTTTCTCTTTTTTCTCTCTCTTCTTCTTCCTTTTCTTCCATTCTTCTTCTTTTTTTCTTCTTTCTCACGTTTTTCCTTCATTCTTTTTGTTCTCTCCTTTGCCAAATTTTGTGAAATGGTAATAGTGTTCTCTTTATATAGTAGGGGTTATTTGATATTTGGAAAAATGGGGAAAATGGGGAAATATAGAGAAGTTTTGAGATTATTCTAGATAGGTATGCGACACTATTCATCTAAATTTTTTATCTGCATTTTTAGTCCATTTCATGTTCGAATTTTCAAAAATATTAAACGTGAAAATTATAGATCTCGATCTCAGCTTTCTGACGATATAAAATTCATAACAATCGGAGTCCGTATGAGAAAGTTATGCATCAAATACCATGGGCTGCCCGGAGTGGAACATCATGACATCTAATATCGGAATCCCGAAGAATTTGTCGATTGATCCCAGAATCATATCACGAGGGTATATGTTTCCAAACATGGTTTACATTTTGTGAAACTCGTCTCATAGTGTAACAGTAGTTGAAATCCCCGGTCGTTACACCGTTATAGTCAGATCCACTATGGATTCTGAGTTTATTACTTTGGATGATTAAGGTGAAGAAGCTGAATATCTACATCATTTTTAGAGGATGTTCCAAAGTAGCCAAAGCCTATGCCAGAAATATGTATATATTGTGATAGTCAATCTGCAATTGGAAGGGCACAAAGCAATATTTATAATGGTAAGTCTAGATATATATATATCATCGACATAATATCACTAAACAACTACTATCAACTGGAGTTATCTCTGTTGACTATGTAAAGTCAAAATATAATTTTACGGATCCTCTAACCAAATGGTTAAATAGAGAGTTAGTTGAAAAATCATTGAGGGGATATGACTAAAGTTCATGAAATAATAAGTCGATATAACGGAAAACTAATCTAGTTGACTAGAGATTGCAAGATTAGGTTCAAAAGGCCAACCTAAATATAAGGACTTAGTTAGATCATTGTGGGGATTTTCCATTATGTCCATTCCTATGATGAGGTGAAACAGTGATGCCCATAGGGAAAGAGGTTAAGTAAAGACTTATAATGATTTTTATGCATCATGATTCCAGAGTGCAAGTTACTTTTAAGTAAGAGATCACCTATATGAGAAAGAAATTGGGTCGCTTCTAAAGGGAATTGTATAAGGCTAAATTCTTAATAAATTCTTGCAAAACTAAAGAAATTTTCATGGCCAAAATGAACATAATAATTATTACTAAATAATGTCAGGAAGGATTCTTTTGTGAAGTATGTCATCGTTTATATGAACGACATACCAGTTCAAGGATATCGTGTCTATTGATCATTCAGTAAAGTAAATATATTTTCTTAAGAGAAGGTTCAAAAGTTAATACCTACCTATGATATGCATGTTTCTACTATTGAATTCCATCACGAGGTATCATATCTCTGTCTGTCAAATTCATTCATGTATGGGATTGTTTAGAAAATTGTAACGACCGGTAGTTTAGTTACTATTACGATATAGTACTGTGGTATCGTTGGACGAAGATAATGTAAAATAAATTATGATAAGACTCAAATATGCTCATGAGATGACTTTGGGGACAATCGGTAAATATCTCGAAGTCCCGGGACGAGACTGTACCGTGCTTCCTATGGACCGTCCATAGTATTTGGGGCGCACCTTTTTCATACGATCTCTGAATTTTATGGATTTTATATTGTCGAAAAGTTGAGACTGAGACCTACAACTTCCGCGTTGAAAATTTTCTCAAATTCGGATCAAAAGTGGGTCAAAACACATGTCAAAATTCGGATGAATAATGATTTCGGACCCAAGTGACAAAATCTCAAAACTCCACTTTTCTACATTCTTCTACACTCTTCCCTATATCATTTAAGTCCCCCTATATAAAGGTTTCACTATTCAGTAATTCAAAAAAAAAAGAAGTTAAAATGTAAAAGAGAAGAATAAGAAAAACGTAAGAGAAAGAGAGGGAAAGAAGAAGAAGAAAGGATGAAAAGAAGAAGATGAAGAAGGAAAGAAGAAGAAGGAAGGTAGAAACAACCATTGGAGGCCTTGGAAGTGAAGGAAAACCAAGAAAAAGAAAGGTAAGGATCCATGACCCAAATCTTGAGTTTTTGATTTTTGATGGTATGAATGATTTGATAATGATAATCACATGTTTGAGGTTCCAATTGGTGAATATATAAGTTTGGGAATTGGTTGTTGTGTGTTATCCCAATTTTATAAGAATCTTTAAGTTTTGAGATGAGTTGGGAATATAAGATTAGAAGATTAAATTGGTATATAATGTATGTTGAATTGAGTGTAGGGTGATGTATTGTGTATTGTTTTTTTTATTATGGAAGTGTTGGACGATTGTGGTGAGTTGGTGACTTGAATTATTGGAGTTTGGATAATTTTGGGTTGATGAAATGGGTGTTTGGGTAGTTTTAGATTTGTTATTCAAGTTGATTTATTTTGTAAGAATAATGGAATTTGATGATGTTTGAGTTTAATATGTTACGTTTATGATGTTGTTTGGAGTAGTTTATGCCTAAGTTTGGATAAAAAATTTCAAGGTGAAAAATGGGTATGTAGCCAAATTTCTTAACATATTGGAGGGAGTTATTTTTGTTGATTTGATGATAAATTGTTAAAGTTCATGTATTAAAAGATGTTATAGCATGATGTTAAATTGTTTGGAGTTAATAACTCAAAGGTGAATGGTTAAAGTCTTTGGCTTATTTTGTATAAATGTGTTGGAAAAGTATGTTTTGTGAATTGATAATATTTTTTAATGGCCGGTGATGAGAGTAATAAGAATTGCTTGTGTGAAAATTAAATAAAGTCAAGAGAGTGGTGAGATTGGTATGTTGGGCAGTAAATTTTAGTGAAGTCACATTCCGGACAAGCTGTAACGATTTACTTGTAAGTCAAGTTTATTATATCCGATTGATGAAGCGTAAATTTCTGGATAACCTAAACATATAAGGTAGTAACATATCCAAAATTTAGAATTTTTGGACTTAAGACGAGACCGGACTAAATTTTTGAAGTCGGACGACCTGCTGCCCCAGTGCCCAGTTTTTCAGTTGGACAGCCCTTCAACTTCGGTCTATAACTTGATTTTCTGAAATTGGAATTAAGATCCATAAAAACCAACATAAACTGGATACATTAAGGACCATGTTATTAAAATTTTAACTGCAGATTCATTTCTGATTAATTGTAGTGAATTTCCAAAGTTGGGTGTCATGCAATGAATTTTCTAACGATTAACGTAAAATAAGTTTCTGCTACCGCACTTGCATAACTCCAAACCTAAGTCCGTAAAATTCATAGATGCCATAGATATCTCCAATTTTTGGCAAGATTATGTGTCCATGTATTTTATATTCTCTTAAGTCATATGAAGATATTCCGAGTTATGGAAACTAACGATTGTATGGATCTTAGATTGATGCCAGGATACTAGAAGATCTCCCACACCGTGAATCACTCTCGATTTGCCATAGCACTATGAGTGGACACTTTTCTTTAAAACTAATTTTTATTTTTATTTTTACTTCAGACTTACATTTTACGCTTTAGGGCGTTAGAAGATTTTCTTTTCAGTTATTGATCATAAATAGTTTTGTTTCAAGAAAGTAAAAGATTTTCTGCGGTAAAAACTCACCCTAGTATGCAACTTGATACAGTTTGAAATTGATGGACAGAGACATGTGCACATGTAGAGGAATGAGGGGACAGCGATACGTAACGCCCTCAGATCCTAGAGCAGGGCTAGGGGACGGCGATATGTAACGCCCTTAGATCATAGTTTCAGAGCTTGGGTGGTAGCATAGATCCACACCCCCAGTTATAGATTATGGCTTGGGGGACGGTGATACGTAACACCCCAAGACCACCAGTTTCAGAGATAGTAGTGGCATGCTTTGGGGGACGACGATACGTAACGCCCCAAAGTCATGGATTTGCACTGCTGGCTACAGTTAGGCGTATGGGGGGACGGTGATACGTACCGCCCTCATACGTAAAGTTTTCAGACAGAGATACAGATTTCAGACAAAGTTTTTAGATTTCAGACATAGTTTTCAAAAAGTTTTAGAAAGAAATTTTTCCCGAAACATAAGTTTTATAAGAGATTTTAATAAAGAAGTTCACAGTTTTAAAAATAGAAACCAATTTTCTTATAAAGTTATCTTATGAGTTTTAGGTTTTAGAACCAAATGTTTTATAATAGTTTTTCGTTTGTAGTCCACTCACTTTGATCGAATAACGATCTAACCCCCACTCCAGTTTTTATGTTTTGCAGGATTCTCGGAGGACGAGCTCGGGAGGACGGATACTGATGCAGTCACTAGGGTTGGAGTTCACCAGTATGAGTCAGAAACATAGTGAGAGTTCAGTTATAGTCAAGTGTGAGTCTTGTATAAGTCGTAGTCGGGTGTAGTCATTGTAAATCGATTATTATTAAATATAGCAATTAATATTGAGTTTGTTTTCTTTGTTTTCGAGTTGAGCTACGGTCCCACTCAGAGTATAGATATATAAAGAAAAGTATATTAGATTCTATTATTACTAGTCAGAGGCTTATAGGGCTAGTGCGGCTATCCCATGCCGGTAACATCTCCTAGATCGGGGATGTTAAGAAAATATAAATGCAATTTGTGGAAGTTGTCACTTATTGGAATGTTGCAAGTGTTAGTACACTCTTGAATAGTATATAAGGAGAGATCCTTCATTTCTTTCTCACCAAAATTTAATACTTTCTTAATTTCTTTATAGTCTCCGAAATTCATGATTTCTTTCTAATTCTCAAGACATTATAGGAATCAAAGTTTCTTTTTATTAGAGTTGAAGTTTGAGCTATATTTAATTCGTAAAAATAGAAGAGTGATGTTTCTCTTACTATTCTCAGTTGTAGTATCATGAGAAACAAACATTAATTCAAATCCTTTAACACCAGAGTAAAATATGCGAATATATTTTAAGGAAATTGTATGCTATATAGGCCTTGACATTCCAATGGCTACGGTCATAGATTTTTTAATCCGTTATTTTGGAAGACATCTCACCCTAGATTAATAATTTGGTAACATATATTTTAAATTATATTATTCATTTAAATATTTATATATAATTATTGGTAATTGACATTTGTATTTTTCTATACTTAATTTTACAAGATTCTTCAAAATATCATATATATATTATTTTTTTAATTTTACTGAATTTTAACCGTGTATCTGTAACATCCGGTAAATCGGGGCGACTTCTGTGTTACCAAAGACCGACGACTATCACGTTATCGGAGACATGTTTATGATGAAAATCATGTTTAAGCATGTATGGACTCAAGAGGATTACTTTTCGGGCATTCGTTAATTTCTTGTATTTCCGATACAGAAATTATTTTAAGACATAATACGGATAGTCTTGGGTATGTGGACCATAACTTTCTCATACAAACTCCAATTTTTATGAATTTTATATCATCGGAAAGCTGAGATCGAGATCTACAACTTTCACGTTGAATAATTTTCCAAATTCAGACCACAAGTAGGTCAAAAGTACAAGTCAAATTCGGATGAATAGTAATTTTGGACTCAATTAATTGGAAGAAATCCAAAACTTTCTACACAATTCTACACCTTTCTCCAACTTTCCAAATATCATACAACCCCCACTATATAAAGAGTGAACTATTCACAAATCACAAAATTTTGAAACAAAAATGAAGGAAGGAATCGTAGGAAGAAGAGAGAAGAAGGAGAAGAAGAAGAATAGAAGAGAAAGAAAAAAAAAGGAAGAGACAAGAAGATGTGGCCTCCTTGGAACCTTGAAAGACAAAGAGTTTCACAAAGAAGAGGTAACGCCCTTTTTGACCCAATTATTGTGTGTAAGTATTGATGTTTGATAATTTTAATGTGTGATGATGATTAAATGGTTAATGAGCATGAAAATAGATGTTGTTGTGTAGGAATCAAAATTTGAGGTATTGAGTTAATTAAGGATTTTTGGATTTAAGAAATTTAAAGTTTGCTTTGATGATGTTTGTGATGGGTAAATATAGAAAGTTGTATAAAAGTTGAGTTTTGGAAGGAGGGAAGTGTGTTTCGAGCATGAGGACTTGATGATGTTGGATTCAGGCCTGAAATTGGCTATGAGTCGAGACGTTAATCACCGTGCGTCTTGACGCGTTCTGGGTAATTTGTGTGGATTTGTTTCTGGTTTGCACACGTCGCAATGCGTAAAGAACTTAAGTCGTGACTTGCGCGACAAATGTGGGCACGTTTCTTGTTGATACGTGTCGCGATGCGCAGCGCTCTGCGTCGCGACGCTTGGATAAAATTTTGCCTGAATTAGTTTTAAGTCATCCCAGTTTTACCCGAACACATTAGAGGCTACCCTAAGAGTCTCGTATGGACATGTTACATCACGTTAAGGGTACGATACCCTCAGAGTGATAGCGCTTATTAGAATAAGCAAATTTTAGTGTAATTCCGAAAGTGCGTTTCTTAGTCCAGTACTAATATAGTTTATCCAAATGTAGATCATCGCAGGAACCACGAGTTCTTTTGCGAGGTGATGAAAGGCTATTGGGATTTCAACTTGTGAGTGCACACTACTTTTTAAGTTGATTTTCATTTGGTATTTTTACAACAGACTTACTTTTATGCTTTAGGACGATAGATCATTTTTATTACAGTTATTACAAAAAAACTGATGATTTAAGTTATATTTAAGAAAGAAATATTTTCAGAACATGTTTTATATTTTTCGGGGCATGAATGAAAAACCCACCCCATTATGTAACTTGATACAGTTTGGAATTGACGGACAAAGAACATGTGCACATATAGAGGACTGGGGGGACGGCGATACGTAATGCCCCCAGATCCTAATTCAAGGCTAGGGGGACGGTGATACGTAACGCCCATAAACCCTAGTTTCAGGGTCAGGTAGTAGCATGGATCAGCACTACCGTCTCTAATTTTGTGGCTTGGGGACGGCGATACGTAACGCCCCAAGACCACCAGTTTCAGGGACATAAGTGGCATGTTTTGGGGGAAGGTGATACGTAACGCCCCCAAAGTCATGGTTTTGCATTCCTGGCAACAGATAGGCGTATGGGGGGATGACGATACATAACGCCCTCATACATCAAGTTTTTTTCCAGATAAAGATCAGTTTCAGATACCAGATTTCCAGAAAATAGTTTTCAAAAAGCAGATTTCAGAAACAGTTTTCAAAAAGCAGTTTTCAGAAAGATTAAGTTTTATAAAAGAAAGTTCTGATAAATTTTTCAGAAAAATAGTTTTCAGATAAAGTTATTTCTGGACTTTGATTTCAGAACCAAAAGATTTTTCTCACAACAGTATTTTAGTTTTTCGTCCACTCACTTAGATAGTATAACGGTCTAACCCACTCCTAGTTTCCTTATTTTGTAGGTATTCTCAGTGGACAAGCTCGGAAGGACAGATACTGATGCACTCACTAGGGTGTGGAGTCCATCAGTCCAAAGTCGGGAAGATGGAGAGTCCAGCCAAAGTGGAGTAGAAGTTATGTATTAGTCTTTGGTTTGAGATAATCATTGTAAAATAATGTGTTATTAAGTTTATAAGTATTAATGTTGAGTTGTGTTACAAGTCATTAAGTTTGGGCTACGGTCCCACACACAGATATTTTAAATAGAGAAAAGAGTCTTAGTATGTGTTTATGGTTTTAGAGTCAGAGGCTCAGGGGGATAGTACGGCTTATTCCCTGCCAGTAGCATCTCCTGAATCGGGGATGTTATAAAGATGGTATCAGAGCATGGTCTAAGGAGTCAGTGACTGTAATGAGCAGAGTGTTGGGGTCTGGTATACGCAGTATGTCCGGGATACTCGTATGTGAGGCACTACCTCTCCAGTATCTGATCCTCGAGTACGTTCTCAAAGTTCTACAGACAGGTTTGCAAACTTTCCTAGATCATTCAAATAATATCCCTTATAAGAAAAGGTATACTTTAGATCCAAGATGGGAATCTTTTCTATAGTTATCCTGGCCTATCACCAGAAGTTCAAGACGAGTTATCAAATTAAATAGTAATGATCTAAGAAAAGATACCTATGGGAACGGGATAGGAAAGTTATAAGGAAGTAAGAAAGAATGTATAAATGTTTAGACAGTCAGAGACAAAGAAAGATAAAGAGACAGAAAGAGATAGTAAAGTTCCAAGAGTACTCACCCAGGAAAATAGAAAGAGAAAGAACAAGTTAGAAAAAGTAGTAAGAGATAGAACGAATATATCTAAGCAATCAGAAGTAAATAGAGATAGAGGTATGGAAGCAGATAGATAAGAAAATACCAAAACCTATAGTAGTAAGAAACATGACACAGAGTTAGATAATAAAAGATAATACTAGAAATTATAGTAAAAGAAAAGTATAACAAGCTTAAACAAGAGTAAAATACCAAGTAGACCTAAATAAGGTTCTTTCCCTCTAAGTAAGATTCCTTTCCTCTTCAGAAAAATTCTTCCAAGTTGATCCAATGTCTCTTGAACACCTCGTATAGATAGTGAGTTCCCCGAATAACCAAGGAAAGCTATAAGGTATAAAAAGCAAGAAAGTTAAGGTTGGTCGTGGAAACTTCTAATGGATGAGGGATGCCATAAGGATGTAGAGATTTTAGATTCCCCAAACCCAGGCCCGTAAGTAAACAAGATGGATGACGACAGAAACAACGATTAGTTACCCTATTCAAGGAATCCAATATATAAGACCCCGATCTACCCAGATATGCCAATCAAAGAAGCTGTCCCGATGGAGGCTAGCTCATACCCACATTTCATAAGCAATAAACTCTATCAGGACACAAAGTACCAGAACAAGGATACCGAAATCTATCAAGGCATTAGTTGTTACCCCAGCTCTTATTAGCATAGATATAAGAAACCGTAACAAGCCCGACGAGAGTTCATTTAAGAAAAGGAAGATCTTGGAAGATAGATCGTCCAGAAAAGAAATGAGGAAGTCTTAAGGGAGTAAAGAAAAGAACTCAGTATAGTCTAAAGATCTAGACAAGTCAGCACGAGGCTTGCAGTATTAGTGGAAGTCCTCAGAATAGATCAAGCATAGTAGGTCCTACAGATCAGCCTAAAGCCATTAGAAATCGGTAGAAGTATAAAAGAATAGACCCGAGGGGTTAGAGCCATTTAAGAACAATAAGAGTATCAGTATGGATAGTATATTAGAGTGCCAAAGTCGAAACTTATAGAAAACATGGAGATTGGAGATCTAGGAAGTAACTGAAAGTATCAGTCACCACTAGTATTGGTAGCACAACTGAGAACCAAAAGTCAAGATATGAAAGTTATAAAGAATGACGCGAAAGTTAACAAGGAAATTTGGTACATTCAGGTACATAGATAACAAAGTGAGAAGATAGTAGCGTGGAAAATTGATAGTAGTTGTGGGACTCCAAGACAAGGAGTAGTCGATCAGGCTCATGTAAAATGAATGATGACCCTTCCTTCTAGAAACCTTGATCCTAGTAAAGCATGCAAACACCTAACCAGATCATCATTGAGCTTAGGTGTAAAATAGAAATGTGTGTCTACAGATCCTTATGAATTGTGTGTGCTCACCTCTCAACTTAGAGCCTAGTAAAGAAAAGAACCAGTAAAATAAAGCAATGGATAGATTAGACAAATCACGAGATGGCTAGACAGCCAAATTGATAAGTCTAATGAAACATAGATAAGAAGCATGATGAAGAATATTAAAAATCAAGTTAGACAAGTAGAGGAAAAAAGAGTATCGCAAACAAGCATTACAAATAATGACAAAGATCACTCAGATAAACTTATCGATTCTAAAAAGGGAGAATATGAAGCCTGATCGCAAAGACGTCAGTATTTTTAGAAAGAGTCAAAGGCACCAGCTACTAAGAACCTGATTAAATTAATGATTGTTGAGTATAGCTAAAGTTCTAGAAAGAGATTTCCTGAAGACAAAGTATGTTGAGCAAGACTAGAGGTCCAGAGATGAGGTAGTTAAGGATATTCAGCGAAGATTTTGATGAAACAAGAACAGGATAATACTTCTCAGTAAATAATTTAAGGGTTATTCACTGAAATCACAAACTCTATAGCAGCCTACCAAGTATGATAAAAGGTATAATGTATATATTAGATAATAAGAATGATGGAGAATGACATATATCTACCAGTCAAGTGATAAACAATTAATCGAGCAGAGGCCTTCTAGATTTCCAAGTCCTGACATTCTAGATTTAACATGATCATCTCATTGTTCGGGTAGTGTAGTGTAGTACATGAAAAGTCGTCGAGAAGTAGTATTATACAGTGCATGAGACGAAGAGGATGGGCATATAGTCGGTTAGAGCCGATGGTCTATTAGAAACCACAAATCCTGTGATCCGATAAGGTCCTAAGTTTAAAAAGGATTCGAGGACGAATCCTATTTAAGGGGGGGAGAATTTGTAACATCCGATAATCCGGGAGACTTGTGTGTTACCAAGGACCGACGACTATCACGTTATCGGAGACATGTTTACGATAAAAATCATGTTTAAACATGTATGGACTCAAGAGGATTACTTTTTGGGCATTCGTTAATTTCTTGTATTTCCAATACGGAAATTATTTTAAGACTCAATACGGATAGCCCTAGGTATTTAGATTGTAACTTTCTCATACGAACTTCGATTTTTATGAATTTTATATCATTGGAAAGCGAAGATCGAGATCTACAACTTTCACGTTGAACAATTTTCCAAATTCGGACCAGAAATAGGTTAAAAACACAAGTTAAATTCGGATAAATAGTAATTTTGGACTCAATTGGAAGAAATCCCAAACTTTCTACACCTTTCTCCAACTTTCTAAATATCATATAACCCCCACTATATAAAGAGTGAACTATTCATAAATCACAAAATTTTGAAACAAAAATGAAGGAAGGAATCGTGGGAAGAAGAGAGAAGAAGAAGAAGAGAAGAGAAAGAAGAAAATAGAGAGAATAAAAGAAGAAGAAGAAGAAGAAGAAGAAGAAGAGAAGGAAGAGACAAGAAGATGTGGCCTCCTTGGAACCTTGAAAGATAAGAAGTTTCACAAAGGAGTGGTAAAACCCTTTTTGACCCAAATTATTGTGTGTTGAGTATTGATGTTTTGATAATTTTAATTTGTGATGATGATTAAATGGTTAATGAGCATGAAAATAGATGTTGTTGTGTAGGAATCAAAATTTGAGGTATTGAGTTAATTAAGGGTTTTTGGATTTAAGAAATTTAAAGTTTGCTTTGATGGTGTTTGTGATGGGTAAATATAGAAAGTTGTATAAAAGTTGGGTTTTGGAAGGAAGGAAATGTGTTTGGGGCATGAGGACTTGATGAAGTTGGATTCAGGCCTAAAATTGACCGTGCGTCACAACACGAATCACCGTGTGTTGGGACGCATTTTGGGTAACTTGTGAGGATTTGTTTCTGGTTTGTATGCGTCACGACGCGCACGAGAAAAGTGTGGGCACGTTTCTAGTTGATGCGCGTCGCGACGTGCAGCGCCCTACGTCGCGGTGCTAGGATAAAATATTACCCGAATTAGTTTTATGCCATCCCATTTTTACCCGAACACGTTAGAGGCTACCCTAAAAGTCTCATATCAACTCGTATGTACATGTTACTTCATGTTAATGGAACGATACCCTCAGAGTGATAGCGCTTATTAGAATAAGAAAATTTTAGTGTAATTCCGAAAGTGTGTTTCTTAGTCCAGTACTAATATAGTTTATCCAAATGTAGATCATCACAGGAACCACGAGTTCTTTTGCGAGGTGATTAAAGGCTATCGGAATTTCAACATGGTGAGTGGACACTACTCTTTTAAGTTGATTTTCATTTGGTGTTTTTACAAAAGACTTAATTTTATGCCTTAGGGCGATAGATCATTTTTATTACAGTTATTACATAAAAGTTGATGATTTAAGTTATATTTAAGAAAGAAATATTTTCAGAACATGTTTTATGTTTTTCGGGGCATGGGGGAAAAACCCACCCCAGTATGTAACTTGATACAGTTTCGAATTGACGGACAGAGAACATGTGCACATGTAGAGGACTGGGGGGACGGCGATACGTAATGCCCCTAGATCCTATTTTAGGGCTAGAGGGACGGCGATATGTAACGCCCCTAAACCCTAGTTTCAGGGTCAGGTAGTAGCATGGATCAGCACTACCGTCTCTAGTTTTGTGGCTTGGGGGACGGCGATACGTAACGCCCCAATACCACCAGTTTCAGGGACATAAGTGGCATGCTTTGGGGGAAGGCGATACGTAACGCCCCAAAGTCATGGTTTTGCATTCCTGGCTACGGATAGGCATATGGGGGGACGACAATACGTAACGCCCTCATACATCAAGTTTTTTTCAGATACATATCAGTTTCAGATACCAGATTTTCAGAAAATAGTTTTCAAAAAGCAGATTTCAGAAACAGTTTTCAAAAAGCAGTTTTCAGAAAGATTAAGTTTTATAAAAGAAAGTTCTGATAAAGTTTTCAGAAAAAAAGTTTTCAGATAAAGTTTTTTCTTGACTTTGATTTCAGAATCAAAAGATTTTTCTCACAACAGTATTTTAGTTTTTCGTCCACTCATTTAGATCGTATAACGGTCTAACCCACTCCTAGATTCCTTATTTTGTAGGTATTCTCGGAGGACGAACTCAGGAGGACGGATACTGATGCAGTCACTAGGGTGTGGAGTCCATCAGTCCAAAGTCGGGAAGAGGGAGAGTCCAGTCAGAGTCGAGTAGAGGTTATGTATTAGTCTTTGGTTTGAGATAATCATTGTAAAACAATGTTTTATTAAGTTTATAATTATTAATCTTGAGTTGTATTACAAGTCATTAAGTTTAGGTTACGGTCTCACACACATATATTTTAAATAGAGAAAAGAGTCTTAGTATGTGTTTATGGTTTTAGAGTCAGAGGCTCAGTGGGATAGTACGGCTTATTCCCTGCCGGTAGCATCTCTCGAATCGAGGATATTACAGTATCGTTATTAGAATATGCATGTTAGAAAATTATAATACAATTTGACTCAATACTATATCCGAATTCGTTTACGGAAACATCTATCCATAGACCTTTTCTCAACAATTAGAAGTTCTAATCCAAAAAGTGATTTAAATTTCACTATACCACAATGCCAATATGACCTGAAAACAGGAGCTTCAAACAAACAAATTGGAGGACCCACCAATGGTAACACTCATACTAACTGTGCAAACTACAGTGAAAGTGAAACTAACCAAATCCATCGTTTTTATATAGGCTTACGATGGAAATGATTGATGAGACAAGAGCATGAAATATCAATAGACTAAATCTGGTACGACAACTGATGGTTACAAATACAAGTTATAAATTAATTAATGCACCATTATCATGCGATCACAGTTGCTTTAAATTGGCTAAAAGAGATGATGCATCAGAATGTGATAAAACCATGAAGCATAAACCAAGTTAATGTTGCAACAACCACATCAATCAAACATAAACTACAACAAACCAAAACAATAGGGGAAAAAAAGCAGCAGCAGAAATTACAAAGCGCACATAGTTCCATGTGCATGAACACTTGAAAACCTGATTAACATAAGAAATTATTTAATAACAGACAATCCAGGAAAGCATTTCCAGCAAACTAGCTAGGTCAAACACTCAAAGCTCATCAAACAGCTATAGCATCTGCATTAACGAGGAGAGATAAATATTAGTATAAAAACAAGAACAATGTGAAAAATATGCAATGCATGATCATATATACAAAATATTCGTTCTCATATATGCGGTTTTACACCTATTTTTCACAAAGAGATTACTTTCAAGATTCGAATTCATGATTAAGTGGATAATAAATTAATAAATTAACACTTGATAAGTACATTAGACACTATCTTCAAACACATGATGATATGATGATGATTAATACTATAGTGGGGAAAAAGATAGTGGTTGGTGTTAATTGGTCCCTACATATCACTTAGCAGACATGGCTAGCTAGGGATGTAGGAAGATTATTATGGGCCAGAGAAATTCTTTGATCATCACCATTTGGTATATATATATTTTTGATTAATTTGACAACCTTTTAGTTGTATTTATCTTTAGAGTTATTTTCCCCTAAGGGACCCATTACGACTAGATGATTACTATCATATCATATGTAATGTAATGGAATGACAGTGAGGACAGCTTCAGTTTTCTCTCCTGTCCATACACCCGGCCATGCCTACTATTACAGTAGTACGTACCTGTAGAAAAGCGAAAGGTTCACATATATAATACAAGAAGATGATGAAGAAGAAGAAGAGCCAAGCTTCTGAGGGATGTTTGTATGTCTATTGTGAGTGATGTTTCCAAGAACAAGCTCATTGTCAGTACTGGGTCATTTATCCAAAATAATAATGGATGAAGGGTCATTTTGTGGTCAATAAATGTTAGGTCATTTGGTTGAGAAACACTTATTCTATTTAGTAAATATTGGGTTTCATTCAACGTAAAAGAATAAAAAATTTATATAATTATTAGTTTTTGGGTTTGGTTCTATTACCATACGAGTCTTGTTATCACAGCCTTGAAATATGATTTTATCTGTATACGGGCTTTATTCTCATCTCCTTCAAGGCATAATCAATAGTGATCCACCAAGTGAAAACTAATCTTTATAAAAGGGATAAGAATTCTCATATTTTTTTCTTTATAATAAAATAATATAATATAATATATAAAAAAAGAGATTTAAAACTCTCTTTATATTTTTTGAAAAAAAAAAGGTCATTTTCTGTTGTCACTAGTTTTTGTTTAAATGTGTTCATATTATTATTACATTGTTGCCTTCACGAGGGCCAGAGAAAATGGGAATTAGGCCCCATATTCAAAGGCATTAACGGAGCCAAAGGAAGCATTATAATTATATAAATCTGGTTATGCTGATGAATTTTGTTGCATATCCAATGATTAGATGTTCAAGATCGATAGACTTGGTCACTTGGGCATTATGTGCTGACTATATAAATGTCAGAATTAAAATATTAAGACCCGCCGGTTACTGTATAGGTCGTTAAAAACTAACCAAGCATGTATTATATGAAAATTGAAATGCAAAATATTTCATAATAAAATTTTAGAGGTACCAGGAATTTGAAGTAAAGAAACTGATTCACCAGTTTCATGTTTCTTTCCAAGAAGTTCCAGAATGCTGGCCTTGTCTTGATGACCATATGATCTATTAACCTTGCCTTCAATCTCTGGATGGATCTTCCTCTTTAGCATGCTCCTTACCATCTGTAGTCATCATCAAAAAAAGATCGATAGTGACTCAAATTATCCAAATACACAAAAAATATACATATATATAATTAATGTCCCACTTTATGACTGTAAGTGTGTTGTCTCTTTATGAGTAGGCCAAAGAGAAGAAAAAAATTTCAATGTGCCATCAACTTGTATGAACAAGATACATGAATGTATATGCGCAGAAAGAGTAGTGTTAATGTTACTCACTTGGTGTAATTTCTTAATGGGACGTGAATCCTCTTTAACATGAGGAATGAGTTTCTTGGCAAACGAGAGGCCATTCTTTGTACGAACAGTAGATTGCTTTTTAAATTCATCTGGATTCGGCTTCTTCTTGATATCAGAATCCTCATAGAACAAGTCTGCAAGTGTTGTTCTTCTTCTCTTCTCTCCTTGATCGCTACCTGTGGTGTCAATGTCAAATCTTGGGGAACCTACAAATGGAGTTATTTGGACACCATCAAGGGTTATGATCACATGATCAGCTTTCTCATCATTTCCTTTGTGTTCAAACGTTGTGAAAATCAATGGGTTCACTTCTTCATCCTCAGCACTAATGTTGTTCTCTTCATCATCATCATAATCACCATTGTTTACTACGTCAAGCACTTCATCACCTTCCTCTGCTTCTTCTTCTTCATCTTCACTACTTCCGAAAATGAAAAATTCTTTTTGTTGGTCGACTGCTTTAAGAGGATCAAAACCAAACGTGCCAATTGTTAGAATCCCATCTCGCCAGCCATCAAGCACATCCACCAGCGCTACTTGTTCGAGTAAAGCTTTCGTGTTGGTGTCAATGGCAATGGATTCTGTTTTCTTTACATTTCGAGCAAACCCGTCTGAGCAATACAAAAATTTATCATACATAATGAAATATAAAATGCACTTTGGTCAAAATGGGTCCTATTTAAAATGCAGTCAAGCTAATATTTAAGCAATGGCATTAACAATTATTAAATATAGTTACAGAACTTGTGGGATAAAATAAATAAAAAATTCAAACCTTTGAGTACGTTATGACTAAACTTCCGGTGCACCCAGTTGAAGATCTAAGACACAAAAAAAGGCCAAGAAAATCATAAGAATAATTAGCAAGAGAGAATAGGTAAATGAAGTCTAGCCAAAACACTAAAGGGGAAAGATGATGATGAACAATCACTCTAACCTTCATTTTTTTTTTTTTTGGGGAGCAAGCAAAATTGGTAAATTGTGTTGTGTCAAAGCGAGAGTATGAGGAAAATGCTTATGGAGGAGAACTAATAAAAGCTAGCAGGGGCCAAATGGAAGGAAGATTTTGGCGGTGACACCTGTCTAGAGAAAAGTGGGACCTTAAATCTGACCATGTTTTGTGGGTACATGGCATGTTTGAGGAGCCAGCATGTTGGGTCTGTCTGGCAATATCGATGTTCCGAAATTCTCGAAATGATGTGCATTACCCTCTCTGTATACTGGTTTTTTGCACATCAATATAGTAAAGGTCTAGTTCTTTACCTAAATTCCATTAGTTAGCTATTCATCTAATCACTCAACTCACCAGCTTTAATTATTATATAATTACTATTATTATTGTTTTTTTTTTTTAAGGTATCTGTTAGCCTAGGTGATTTTCACTACAAGACAATAAAATTTGAGAGTTGTAAGTAGTGTAGGGAACTTTTGGTCGCATAATGGAAGATTTGTTTTCACAAAACTCATCAAACCAGAGATCAATATTTTTTGGTTGGCAGAGCGGAATGATCATCCCTCGGCTAACGAAGCATTAGCAGCTGTTTCCAATGGTTGTTCCTACTGAATCAGATAACTGTGAAGAAACCGACTCCTTCATAATAGCAAGCAGTTGCTGATATCTTGGGATATGCTATAGCAGATTCTATGAGTTTTTGAATTTTAAATTTATGATAACCTAAAGCTTTAGTTTTTTTAATTTAAGAAAGTTCTTTAGTTAGTGAGAAGCAATGTTTTTAAAGCAGGATCGGAGATCAAACCGGTGATCGAAAAGGTTTAATGGGTCATTGATTCGATCGGTTGAATCGTTTCGAAAAAACCGACAGAAACGACTGACGTCATAAATAATATTAATTAATTGAAAATTATAAAATATATATATATATATATATATATATAAATTACGCAAAATATATAAAAAAAAATTACAATCATTAATTCTAATAATTTTTAATATCAAAACAACATAATCATCAACAACAAAATTATAAACATAGATTCCAACATCAAAATAAAAATACTTATCAACATTAATTCTAAATTTCAACATGAATACACAAGATAAATTGGCCATCAACAAACATAATTATCAACATTAATTTTAAGTTGCAACATAAAATAAAACAATCATCTCCATCCTTATTTATTTGGTGAATATCGCAACCAATCCTCATCATCATCAACATTAGTACCACCTTCAAATAAACCATCTCCCTCCCCGTCTTCATCATCAATACTCAAATCAACATCTTCACCATCTACATAAATAAATTAAAAAATTACTTATTAAGAAACAAACTTCAAATCTATTATTTATTAGAAAACTAAATTGCCAAAACATTAGAAGATGACTCGCCAACTTTTGGATGTTCTTCGAGTATTTCTTCCAATTCATCAATATCAAGTTCACCTTCTATCTCTACATTTATTATCCAAAACTCAATTTTATTGATTGACTCATAATCAACATGATCATAAGGCCTTTTATTATTTTTATGCCTAATATAGCAAAGATGAAATGATATAATAAATCAAAACTTGATACTTATCTAACAATATTGATAATCAACAATAATATAATCATACTTATTTTACAAATGCAAGTTGTAGTGAACATATACCAAGTCATTGAGTCTTTGATGCTCTAACCTAATTCTTTTCTTGGTATGAATACGTTCAAACACACTCCAATTACGTTCATAATATCGGTAAGAAGTGATGTAGCTTTGTATTATAAATAAGAGTCATTACACTCATTCAATATAAAGAAAAGTATTCCAGATATATTTGATTTCTATCCGGTATCAATCCTCTTGATACATGTCTAAATCAATTCCTTGCTAGTATCTAAGCACACATCGAAAACACATAATTCAATTTTGAAACATTTTCAAAATGGAACAAATAATTCGGTTAACCAGATTCTCCTAAAGCCAAAATTTAGATTTTGTGTAGAATTTGATTAACCGAATTCAAGAATTTGATTAATCAAATTCTTTAAAAATCAAAATTCTAGTTACCGTCTTAAATCCGGTTAACTGGTTTCCATAATCCAGTTAACTAGATTCCAAAATTCATAAAATTTTCAATCCAATTTCATGTTAGAGTGTATGTCATAAAATCAGTTATGAATGTTATGGTTTAAAGCATAATGTTTGTAATAAAATACATTTGTTCTCTACACATTGTTACATCCATATTTAATGTGTATGCCCCGAGACGTTATATCAAATAAATATCATTAATCCAAATGAGTTTGTGATTATGAGAGTCAACGATATTTATACGAATAAGTCTCGAAGTAAGTTCTTGTAAAATATGATTATTATACAGGACAATAATATATCACTCAACTAATATTATTGTGTGTCGCTTAGATTAACATTTGATGTTAATAGAATGGATGATGAGTCTCATATCATAATGACACAAATAATTAATGTTTCATTAGTAGAATGAAATATCCAACACGACCACAAGAAGCGTAAGATCACATGGTAATATTATTTAAGGTCATTGATATTCGTAATAATACATTAGTGTCGTCATATCTTCTAACTTGAATTCACATAATGACTTATGCGATAATACTCATGGTTCACTAGTATATCCTCATTCGACAATCCACGTCATTTGAATAAATGCTAGATAGCCTCGAACTATTAACGTACGAAGTCATATGTGCTTCAAGATAGGATCTGATATCTTTGATAATAAAAGCTAGAGATGTTCCATGGAAACTCGAAGTTATGGGTATAAGTTTTTTGCCAAAGCAGTTGATATCTTAGAGATATCAAATCCACAAGATAGAGTTTAAAGATATATGAGTAGAAAAGATTTGGCCTAACCATGATCATGGACTCGATAAGAAACACAAATATTGGAATTAATAAGATGACATACTCAAAGTGTATTCTAACATGTTCATATGGTTTCCCACTTCATTCATCGACTAAGGGAACATGACTTGCTGATATGCAATTACCCATGGTCTTTGGAATATCATAGAGATTAAATATTAAAGATTTAATATTATTTCACTGCTACTCGATAATGAACCTAAGACGGTCACATAATATAATTCCCGTCTATATTATAAATTCGAGAATGTTTATTAAAAGTTAATAAATAATTATTTTAGCAAAATAAGATTCTTGATTCGATTATGATATTCGGAATATTTTTGAAATTTAATTTGATTAATAAATTTGAAATATAAAATCAGATTTAATTATTTAAATAAATATTTGATATTTATATTCAATAAATTAAATTTAATTAGATATAATTTTAATTAATTGTTAATTAAAATTAAGTAAGATAAATTAATTAATTAATAGTAAATTAATGGGCCGAAATAATATTTAATCTATTGAGTTTTAATTTAGTGGGATAACACCTAAATTATTTGGAGTCCTAATTAAGATTAAATATGAAAGTCTTTATTTAATTGGGATTCATAATTTGATTTGATATTCTAATTTTTTTTAAAGAATCTTTAAGAGACCGAATTTGATCTGGAGAGATCTTGGAGTGTCCTTGTTGTATTGGGATACAATTGAAGTATTCTCCATCTATAAATAGATGGAGGATTCGACCAAGGGAGATATAACTCTCATTGGCCAAATTTTGTTCCTCTCTTTCTCTTTCTCTGGTTTTTCCAAGTTTGTTTTAAGAAAATTATTTCTTCGATCCCCCTTCTAAGACTTCAACATCCAAGAAAAGAAAAATAGTTTCTTTGTTCTCAAAAGTGGGAGCAATTTATTCGTAAATGAGTGTTAGTGTGTCAACTAGAGGTACAATACTTGGTGCACTACTGCAATGGAAAATTCAAGAAGGATATTAAAGAAGGCTCAGAAAAATAATAAACATATCAATGAATATATTATTATTATTAAATATTATTTATATTGATAAATAGAATTTATTTATATGCATATAAAATTGATAGGGATTAATTTTATTTATATACTTATTTACATCAATAATGGCATAACCACGATCCTTAAGAGGTTTTGGAAGAAAAATTTTAAAATTCAGTCATATGTAGCTTTGATGTTATGTCGTTTTGATGAAAATAAATTAAAACATGTATATTGGATCCTATTGAGAGATGTTCGGTTAGGCTATTATTTTATGTGGATAAAATAGTTATTTTGGGCTGAATTATTTTTGTGGATACATTGACATATGTACTAACGACTCAGTAAAATTTCAACTTAATCGGAATTCAGAAAGTTCATTTGCTAAGCAAAACAATCTCGCGGACAGAAGCTGAAAATTCAGGTTGACAGATTACCGCATGACCAATTTGTAAAATTCTGAAAGTTTTAGGGATTTATTGTAAATACCCAAAACGATCAAACGTGAAAATTGTAATTTTTGAAATTATAAATATTTTGTAAAATTTCCAGAATTAAAATTTGAGTAAGATTAAAATTTCATTTTCCATTAAAATTTATTTTCAGAAATAATTCTAATAGAAATTTAGTTGTTGCTAGTTTTGAACTAAATAACTTCTTAAGAAGTTAAAACCAAATGAAGTTTTAATTAAATTAAAACTTTATCACCACAAGAATCCTAAAATATTTAATATGATTAAGACATTAATTGATTAATAATCAAACAGTGATCTTTTAAAAGTTTCAAGATTAGTAATATGATTATTCAAGTCAAGAAAGCCTAAGACCTTCTCGAACAAAGAGGAACTAAAAGAGAATTCTTTCACTAAGGCGATAAGAGCCTAAGAAAGTATAGACTTAATTGCTTATGTCAGACCCCTCTCATCTTCTGGGAGTCTTCTCTATGTTGGAAAATTATGACTCATAGCATTACTATTTGTAAAGAACATTGTGTTTTTGTACAAATTATCTATGTGACAAAAGGAAATTGCTATCTTATCATTATTGTAATTAGATTACTTGGATATATATTATTGATAAAAGTCCATATGGTTAAATCAGATTAATAAGATATGAGACAGTATTAATCCAAGAACGGTTTAATCATTAAATATCCCTAGTCGAAGTATTATCGAGACTGGACATTAATAATGCGGAATAAACTAGTATTATACTTGTGCGCGTTATGGAAGCTTAACGACATAGTTCTCATATATTTAAGTATTGGATACTTATGCAAGTGTAATAAGAGGTTATGTTAGCCATTAGACCTGGAATAGGTCGCTCTGGATAGACCCACTCGGAATCTCATTGGTAGTATAACTATGTGTCTATGGGAATCTGAATCGGGGTAGGTGTATATGATCTTTAACCTGATACTTACGTCGCTATTACTTGCGACAATCAGTTTACTTTAGTATTGGTCGTCTGGAGCTTTAACAGGTTCGGTGTACGCCTGTATTGGGTTTACTGAGAATTGTAGTGAATTGGATGTGATGTGAAGATGAGAGTATCACTTCAGTCATATGGAGATTATGGTCACACATGATACAGAACTAGTACTCTTAAAGCTGCAACTATCGGGATAGTATGACTAGGTCATGACTTCCCGATTACAGAGATTAGTTACTCGGGATCCGATATATGCTTCGTACGGGACAGACACAGAGCCAGCCCTAGGCCTAGAATGTGACATCTGATACTGGATCGTATTACGCATTACATAATATTACTACGCCTGATACAGATGATATCCTCGGTGAATATTTCTGGAGAATTGGGTTGGCACGATGCTTTGCTAGAAGCCAACCATGTCTTGTAAATCGGTGAGAACATAGTACGGGGTATGTATGTGTTTGGATAGTCCGATAACCGTATTTACTGCCAACATATCCAGGAATCTCTTGGGTCGCTTCCCAAAGATTCACCAATGACATTTGACACAAATAGAATTAATCTGGGATTAATTATGAAAGAGAAAATTAATCTGGGATTAATTACGGTAATAATTAATATGGGATTAACTTCGTATAGGAGAGAGAACGCGATTAATTTAGAATTAATCGATAAAATAAATTTAATAGTTAAATTAGATTTTTCTATTTAATTTATTTATTTGTGGCTAAAATAATATATCAGATATATTAATTGAAATCGAATTTCAATACGAAATTAAAATTGGATTTTAATTCGGGCGAACGAATTAATTTAGAATTAATTTGAAAGCGAATATCGTAATAATTTTGCGAGACATAATTATTTAATTAAATTGGAATTAATTATGGCGCGACGACAAATTCGTTTGATCGGAATTAAATGAACCCAATAAAATTGCCTGTGACTTTGCGTGTGTCTTTCTGTGTTTTGGGAACACAAAATATCTTTGACTTTGGTGGGCCTAAGTCAAGTTGTGTGTTGTGTAAGCCAACTCAAATTTTGAATTTAAAATGTGGTAGGACCACATGACTTACATCAAATGTCTATTGTTGATGGAAGTAGTTGGCTTATTTAATTAATTATCATTTAACACACACACCTACCAAGTTTTTGGAAATAACACACTCTCTCTCCTTCTTCTTCACCATTGCTGATTCTTCTCTCCATTGGAAGTGAAATTTTTGCTTCAAAATTTCAACAAAGCTAGCACTTGGAGGAGTTAAATTAGGTGATAGGGAAACTCACCCAATGAACAAACAACATAAACAACAAGCTTGGAGTTTCATCCAAAAGAATTAATTCGAAATTTCTCCAAATTACAATGTAAGTGATTCCGCCACTTTTCTTGTAATTTTCACACATTTAATCATGTTTAGGATCTTGTGGCATGTCTTAGAGACTAACAATGGTATCTAGAGTCTTGCTAAATATGATTTTGAAAACTAGGGTTCATAAACTTTAATTAGGATTTTTTGCTTGGAGTATGAAAATTCAAAATTGAGTTGCTGGTTGATGTTAGATGATGATAACTTGGAGTTGTGCATTGTTGGATTGTTGAAAAATTGATTGGATCAAATTTCTCTAATTTCCCTATCATGGCCGAATATTACCCTAGTGTAACTCATGGTGATTTTTAAATTTTGACACTTGGATGTCTTAATGGCATGATATATATGTTGAATGTTGGTTTAATTGGATTGAAATAAAATTGGATGTTAATTTCTTGTCATTGTCGTGAGTTAGCATGTTTTTTGGAGACTTGATTTTGCTTCAATTTGTGTTGGACATGAATTGGAATGATAAGCATGATTAATTAGATTAATTAATATTTTGAAAATGTTAGATTAATTAATTAGTTATGTTAATTACACTTAAAATGGATTAATGTAATATTTGAAATATTGTATTAATGTAAATTAGTCCCTAAAATACTAAATGGGCTAATTTGGTTATATTTGGATTAATGGGGTTAGTTGGGCCAAGTTTGGTTGTGGACAATTGGGTTGGATCCAATTGGGCCTAAATTATTTTCATAAAAGTCCAAAATATGACTTTTGTGTCTTTAATAATCTAATTAGGCCTAATGGGCCAAAATTAATTTATGGCATATGGTGATTCCTAAATGGGCCAAGGAATTATGGGTTTGATCCATAATGGCCAAAAGTCCATGCCTAAAGATTTAATTAAAGTCCATTGGACCTAACAGAATTGGCATTGGATGCTAAATAGGCCTTTGAGACCATTTGGATTGGATTTGGAATCCAAGTCTAAAAAGGTATTATTATAATAAGTGTAATTGTTTAATTTGGAATTAAACTTGAATTAGTATTGAATACAATTTAAATTGGATTTAATATTGTAGTTCAATATAATTCAAGAATACTTACTTTGAGTATTTATTCTTAAACGAGTTAGACTCGCGCAAATCAAATCGTTGTATCAACATTGGATGGTCATTAATTGAAGAATTAATTAATTGGATTACATTGATTGACAACATGCTATGTGTGAATGCTTGGATGTATCTGTTTAAATAATGTATATCGGATGGATATTAGATGGGTGAGGTAATTTTGGAAAATGTTGTAAATATTATATTTATTTGAAATTGGACCTGCATGTCCAGTCTATCACCTCTTATTCTTATTGTATTTCTTTTCTCACTAATTCCCCTAAATGTAAATGAGGTTTCTTATAGTGTTATGTAATTGGGTATATAGAAGAATGTAAAGTGCTAGCGGGAGAGAGGAAAAGAAAAAAGAGATTTGTTCTAGGAACAAAATATATATGAATATCCATCCATATATCATTATTATATTTATCGCGCCTTATTGTGCTTTTAGAATTCATGTTTAAGGGTGTATGATGAGACCTAATCAAAGATAATAAGTTGGTTGCCAATTTACGAAAACACCTTCGTATTTAATATTAAGCATTTCCTTCCATTGAGTGGTTCTCTCTCAAGATCCAAGATTGGCTTTGATTTGTTGGCCAAAGTCAAGATCATTGTCTATCGCGGATGTGTTTGAACCATGAAAGCTTTGTTAATATCGCATGTCTTAGGCAGTTTTGACTTGTTGGCCAAAGTCAATGTCACTTTTGTTTATCAACGTGGATTACGAAGCTTTGCCACTGTCAATAGGTCGCGCTTAACTGGAATCATTAAGCTTGTTGAGCCAAAGGCAAGGCTTAGTTGATTCAGAGGAAACATGTTAGGAAATATATTAGATATATGTTTTGTACTTGGATGTCCACCTACCGGATCTAGGAATTGGATGGGATCCAATTGATCTTAGAGATCTACCTAGTTAAATTTTATACAGCTTGTTGGCCAAAGTCAAGGTTGTGTATTATTTAACGGGATCCTAGCCCACTAGGAAATTGGGTTTCCCGAGTACTCAACGGAGGGTTAGAGGCTCGCCGAAAATTAGTAGGAGCCTAGTATTAAATTTACAGTTTCGTTTAATACTCGCTAATATGCGCATTCTATTATTATTATTTCTCGTTATTATATATATTAGTTGGACTAATATTATTCATTTATTGTTTTCTTTGAACAGTTAGACTGTACTCAACACTACTACATTTGTAGTTGGTTATATAGTTGGACTATAGTAACCATTGCATTTGAGTGTACCCAAAAATTTGATTGGATCAAATTTCTCTAATTTCCCTATCATGGCCGAATATTACCCTAGTGTAACTCATGGTGATTTTTAAATTTTGACACTTGGATGTGTTAATGGCATGATATATATGTTGAATGTTGATTTAATTGGATTGGAATCAAATTGGATGTTAATTTCTTGTCATTGTCGTGAGTTAGCATGTTTTTTGGAGACTTGATTTTGCTTCAATTTGTGTTGGACATGAATTGGAATGATAAGCATGATTAATTAGATTAATTAATATTTTGGAAATGTTAGATTAATTAATTAGTTATGTTAATTATACTTAAAATAGATTAATGTAATATTTGAAATATTATATTAATGTAAATTAGTCCCTAAAATACTAAATGGGCTAATTTGGTTATATTTGGATTAATGGGCTTAGTTGGGCCAAGTTTGGTTGTGGACAATTGGGTTGGATCCAATTGGGCCTAAACTATTTCCATAAAAGTCCAAAATATGACTTTTGTGCCTTTAATAATCTAATTGGGCCTAATGGGCCAAAATTAATTTATGGCATAGGGTGATTCCTAAATGGGCCAAGGCATTATGGGTTTGATCCATAATGGCCAAAAGTCCATGCCTAAAAAATTAATTAAAGCCCATTGGACCTAATAGAATTGGCATTGGATGCTAAATGGGCATTTGAGACCATTTGGATTGGATTTGGAATCCAAGTCTAAAAAGGCATTATTATAATAGAATAAGTGTAATTGTTTAATTTGGAATTAAACTTGAATTAGTATTGAATACAATTTAAATTGGATTTAATATTGTAGTTCGATACAATTCAAGAATACTTACTTTGAGTATTTATTCTTAAACGAGTTAGACTCGCGCAAATCAAATCATTGTATGAACATTGGATGGTCATTAATTGAAGAATTAATTAATTGGATTACATTGATTGACAACATGCTATGTGTGAATGCTTGGATGTATTTGTTTGAATAATGTATATCGGATGGATATTAGATGGGTGAGGTAATTTTGGAAAATGTTGTAAATATTATATTTATTTGAAATTGGACCTGCGTGTCCAGCATATCACCTCTTATTCTTATTGTATTTCTTTTCTCACCAATTCCCCTCAATGTAAATGAGGTTTCCTATAGTGTTATGTAATTGGGTATATAGAAGAATTTAAAGTGCTAGCGGGAGAGAGGAAAAGAAAAAGAGAGATTTGTTCTAGGAACAAAATATATATGAATATCCATCCGTATATCATTATTATATTTATCGCCCCTTATTGTACTTTTAGAATGCATGTTTAAGGGTGTATGATGAGACCTAATCAAAGATAATAAGTTGGTTGCCAATTTACGAAAATGCCCTCGCATCTAATATTAAACATTTCCTTCCATTGAGTGGTTCTCTCTCAAGATCCAAGATTGGCTTTGATTTATTGGCCAAAGTCAAGATCATTGTCTATCGCGGATGTGTTTGAACCATGAAAGCTTTGTTAATATCGCATGTCTTAGGCATTTGTGACTTGTTGGACAAAGTCAAGGTCACTCTTGTTTATCGACGTGGATTACGAAGCTTTGCCACTATCAATAGGTCGCGGTTAACTGGAATCATTAAGCTTGTTGAGCCAAAGCCAATGCTTAGTTGATTCAGAGGAAACATGTTAGGAAATATATTAGTTATACGTTTTGGACTTGGATGTCCACCTACCGGATCTAGGAATTGGATGTGATCCAATTGATCTTAGAGATCTACCTAGTTAAATTTTATACAGCTTGTTGGCCAAAGTCAAGGTTGTGTATTACTTAACAGGATCCTAGCCCACTAGGAAACTGGGTTTCCCGAGTACTCAACGGAGGGTTAGAGGCTCGCCGAAAATTAGTGGGAGGCTAGTATTAAATTTGCAATTTCGTTTAATACTCGCTAATATGTGCATTCTATTATTATTATTTCTCGTTATTATATATATTAGTTGGACTAATATTATTCATTTATTGTTTTCTTTGAACAGTTAGACTGTACTCAACACAACTACATTTGTAGTTGGTTATATAGTTGGACTATAGTAACCATTACATTTGAGTGTACCCGAAACATTTGATTGGATAGTTGGATTATAGCAATCAAAATGGCTGGAAAGATAAGTGTTAGAGATATAATCATGGGTGAGAAAGTCTTTAACGACAAAAATTTTCCAGACTGGGAAATGAACCTCGGGATAGTCCTGGGAGCTGAGAAGTTGCTCTATGTAATAAAGAGACCTCTCGGGCCTGAGTCCAGACTTGAGCGGCCAGTAGAGCATGAGCTTTGGAAGACTCACCGTGATGATAACTTTACTGCTCAATCTGTTATGCTTGCTGCAATGACTCCTCAGTTTCTTCGTCAGAACGAGGGATTGGATCCTTATGTGATGATGTTGAAGTTGAAGGATCTTCATAGATCTAATCTTAGATCTCAGAAGTATGAGTTGCAGAAGAAGCTCTTTCGCTCTCGTATGTCAGAGGGTACATCTGTCGAACACTACGTGTCGCAGATGATTCTGACATCAAATAGTTGGGTCAGTTGGGCATTACCTTCGAGGCTGAGACTTCCATAGATTTGATCTTACAGTCTCTGCCCGACTGTTGGGGCGGGTTCATCATGAACTATAATATGATGAACCAAGAGAAAACTCTTGGAGATTTAATGACTATGCTGAAAGAGGCAGAGCCGGAGCTTCAGAAAGGAAAGAAGCGTGAGGCGCATCTTACTTCGACATCCAACAAGAACAAGGCTTGGCCGAAGACTTTTGGGGGTGTGAAGAAGAAGAAGAATGGCAAGGCTCAATCATCACAGTCTTCTGGAAAGACAAATGATAAATCCCAAGACGTCTGCCTACACTGTGGAAAACGGGGTCACTGGAAGCGTGACTGCCGTAAGTTCAAGGCGGACTTGAAGGAAGCGAAGGCGGGCAAGGCTCCGGCTTCAGGTATGTTTGTTATTGAAATAAACATGTCCACTACTAGTTTTAAAAATTGGATTTTTGATACTGGAAGTGGTACTCACATATGTACTGATGTGCAGGATCTGCAGATTAGCAGGAGACTGGCTTCAGGAGAGATCGACCTGCAAGTCGGAAATGGGACGAGAGTCGCTGTTTTGGCCGTTGGCACCTATGTTTTGAATCTGCCCTCAGGGCATGTACTTACATTAGACGACTGTTATTTTGTACCTAATTTGACTAGGAATATTATCTCTGTATCTAGTTTAACCCGATGCGGGTATACCTTTATATTCAGAAACACTGGGTGTTTTGTTTATAAAGATGATATTCAGATATGTACAACAGATGTGAATAATGGTCTTTATATTTTGAATATAAACAAATCTCAAACATATAATATGACAAACAAAAAACAAAAATTGAGTAAAATGGATGAGACTTATTTGTGGCATTGTTGTCTGGGACACATTAACAAAATCGTATATCCACACTTTCGAAGAATGGATACTTGGACGGATTTGATCCTAATTCATATGATGTCTGCGAATTTTGTTTGTTAGGCAAAATGCCTAAAACACATTTTAGTGGTAAAGGTGTACGTGCCACCGAGCTGTTAGCCCTCGTTCATAGTGACGTATGCGGACCCATGTCTAGCCAGGCTAGAGGTGGATATGAATACTTCGTAACCTTTACGAATGATGCATCGCGTTATGGTTATGTGTATTTTTATGAAAAACAAGTCGGAAACTTTTGAGAAATTCAAAGAGTTTCGACACGAAGTAGAAAAATAGACTGGCAAAAGTATTAAAACATTACGGTCGGACCGTGGTGGAGAATACTTAAGCAATGAGTTTCAAGATTACTTGAAAAAATATGGTATTCTTTCACAGTGGACTCCTCCCGGAACATCTCAATTGAACGGTGTGTCCGAATGGAGAAACCGAACTTTGTTGGATATGGTAAGGTCAATGATGAGTCGCACAGAGCTATTGATTTCCTTCTGGGGATACGCATTAAACAATGCAATACTTATTTTGAATAGGTTCCGTCAAAGTCTGTTGAACAGACTCCATATGAGATATGGACAGAAAAGAAACCGGGTTTCTTATTCCTGAGGATTTGAGGATGTTGGGCATATGTTAAACATTTGGATAGTACCAAACTAGAACACAAATTGGATAAGTGTCTATTTGTAGGTTATCCTAAGGAAACGAAAGGATATTATTTCTACAACCCGCAAGAGAACAAAATATTTTTTACTCTTCATGCGGTTTTCCTAGAAAATGAATTCATGAATGCAGTGGTAAGTGGGAGGAAAGTAGAACTCAATGAAAATCGGAGTGATACTGTTCCTGGCACCGACCCACTCATGGAACACGAACATTCTATCAGAGATGAGACTGTTCCACAATCTTCTGATACACAATAACCGCTTAAGTCGGAGAGAGTCAGAAAATAACCTGAGAGGTATAGGTTTCTAATCTCACCTCATGTAGACATTAATCTTATTAAGGAAGATGGACCGACTACGTATGAGGAAGCGATACAAGGTATCAAATCCATTTTATGGCAAGAAGCCATGAAGTCAGAAATGGATTCCATGTATACCAACCAAGTTTGGACACTGGTTGATGTACCAGAAGATATTAAGCCTATTGGTTGTAAATGGATCTTCAAAAGGAAAAGGGACATGGAAGGCAACATACAAATGTACAAAGCTAGGCTTGTAGCGAAAGGGTATCGTCAACGACATGGTGTCGATTACGACGAAACATTTTCACCCGTTGCCATGATTAAATCCATTCGGATAATGCTTGCTATTGCTGCATATTTCGATTACGAAATATGGCAGATGGATGTCAAAACTGCTTTCCTTAACGGAAACCTTTTGGATGATATTTATATGTAACAACCTGATGGTTTTGTCGTACTAAGACATGCAAACAAGGTTTGCAAGTTAAACCGATCCATTTATGGATTAAAGTAAGCATCGCGTTCTTGGAACCATCGTTTTGATGAGATCATAAAAGAATATGATTTCATTCAAAACGAAGATGATTCTTGTGTATATAAGAAGGTTAGTGGGAGTACACTAACATTTATTGTCCTATACGTTGATGATGTATTGCTTCTTGGAAATGACATTCCCATGCTACAATCGGTGAAAGCTTGGCTTTCATTAAAATTCTCCATGAAAGACCTGGGAGAGGCAGCATTTATTCTAGGAATAAGGATCTACTAGGATAGATCTAGAAAGCTGCTTGCACTCTCCCAGAGCTCGTACATTGAAAAAGTGTTGAAGAAATTTAACATGGATCAGTCCAAGAGGGGGTTGCTTCCGGTGTCACATGGTGTCTCTCTATCGAAGGATATGTGTCCTAAAACTCAAGATGAGAGAGATGCAATGAATCAGATCACGTATGTTTCAGCAGTCGAATCGATCATGTACGCCATGATATGTACGTGACCTGATGTCTCATATGCTTTGAGCATGTGCAGTCGCTATCAGGCTGATCCAGGTGATGGTCACTGGATTGCTGTAAAGAATATCCTTAAGTATCTTAGACGAACTAAAGATGCTTTCTTAGTCTATGGGGAAGGAGAACTTGAGGTGAATGGGTTCACCGATGCAAGTTTTCAAACCGACAAAGATGACTATAAGTCGCGATCAGGGTACATATTTTGTTTAAACAACGGAGCAGTGAGATGGAAATCTTCCAAGCAATAGATTGTTGCCGATTCAACAATAGAAGCAGAATATATTGCTACAGCTGAGGTAGCAAAAGAAGCAGTTTGGATCCGTAAATTCCTAATTGGATTAGGAGTAGTTCTGTTAGCAGCTGAGCCCGTACCTTTGTATTGTGACAATAATGGGGCTATCGTACAGGCTAAGAAACCACGGTCTCATCAACGATTTCATCTAATTCGTGAAATCATACATCATGGCGATGTGAAGATCGAGAAGATCGCATCAGATGATAACATTGCAGATCCGCTCACGAATGCTATATCTCAGTAAAAGTTTGAGCGACATGTACATAGTTCAGGTATTAGATACTTGAGTGATTGGTTATAGGCCAAGTGGGAGATTGTTGGACAATTATGACCCATAACATCACTATTTGTAAATAACATTATGTTTTTGTACAAACTATCTATGTGACAAAAGGAAATTGATATTTTATCATTATTGTAATTAGATTAATTGGATATATATTAATGATAAAAGTCCATATGGTTAAATCATATTAATAAGATATGAGACAGTATTAATCCATGAATGGTTTAATCATTAAATATCTCTAGTCGAAGTATTATCGAGACTGGACATTAATAATGCAGAATAGACTAGTATTATACTTGTGCACGTTATGGAAGCTTAACGTCATAGTTCTCATATATTTAAGTATTTGATACTTATGCAAGTGTAATAAGAGGTTCTGTTAGTCGTTGGACCGGGAACAGTTCACTCTGAATAGACCCACTCGGAATCCCATTGGTAGTATGACTATGTGTCTATGGGAATCCGAATCAGGGTAGGTGTATGTGATCTTTAACCTGAGACTTATGTCGCTATTACTTGCGACAATCAGTTTACTTTAGTATTGGTCGTCTGGAGCTTTAACAGGTTCTATGTACGACTGTATTGGGTTTACTGAGAATCGTAGTGTATTGGATATGATGTCAAGATGGGAGTATCACTTCAGTCATATGGAGATGATGGTTACACAGGTTACGGAACTAGTACTCTTAAAGCTGTAGCTATCGGGATAGTATGACTAGGTCATGACTTCCCGATTACCGAGATTAGTTACTCGGGATCCGATATATGTTTCGTATGGGGCAGACACAGAGCCAGCCATAGGCCTAGAATGTGACATCTGATACTGGATCGTATTACGCATTACATAATATTAGTATTACTTAGGGGTGGGCGCGGTTCGGTTTGGTTGGGTTTTTGCTAAAAACCGAACCAAACCATATTTTACGGTCCAGTTTTTTTACCTCTCAAACCAAACCATTAAATAACGGTTTGGTTCGGATTGAAAATTTTTAAACCAGCAGTTTATGGATTGGTTCGATTCGGTTTACAGATTATTCTACTTAAAAAAAAATTCATCCACTTAAGTGAAGACAAAAAAAAAATTAGTCTAGCGAACAAATAGTATGAAGTGCTACGGTGTAAGCTGTGACTCCAGAGAACACATGCACTCAATAGAGGATTGAAAAATGAGGCACAATTAATTCTTGTATTTTTTAAAAATTACCTCGAATAATGATGCTATCATCATTCTAATTAAGAGACAAATCCAACAGCTTACTTTCAAGAATAAACCATAAAACAAAAAATTTAAGAATAAAATTATTAACAAATAAATTTAAGAATAAAAGTATTAACAAAAAAATATATTAACAAAAAAAATTAAGAATAAAAGTATTAACATACTAATAAAAAAAAACTTAAAGTAAAATTAAAAGAAAAATGCAAATGTTTTTATAAAAATATATAATCTTTTAATTATAATGGTTTGGTTCGGTTTAACAAGTGCGGTTCGGTTTAGCATCTGAACCGAACAGTAAACCGTTTGGGGTGGGCCAATCCAAACCGCAAACCGAACCGTTAGAAAAAAAATCGTAAATTCGGTCTGGTTTGGTTAGGTTTACGGTTTGGTTCGGTTCGGTCTGTTTTTTTGCCCACCTCTAGTATTACTACGCCTGATACAAATGATACTCCTCGATGAATATTTCTGGAGAATTGGGTAGACACGGTGCTTTGCTAGAAGCCAACCATGTCTTGTAAATCGGTGAGAACATGGTACGGGGTACGCACGTGTTCGGATAGTCCGATAACCGTATTTACTGCCAACATATCCAGGAAACTCTTGGGTCGCTTCCCTAAGATTTACCAATGACATTTGACCCAGATATAATTAATCTGGGATTAATTATGAGAGAGAAAATTAATCTGGGATTAATTGCGGTAAGAATTAATCTGGGATTAACTTCGTATATGAGAGAAAACGCGATTAATTTAGAATTAATCGATAAAATAAATTTAATAGTTAAATTGGATTTTTCTATTTTATTTATTTATTTGTGGCTAAAATAATATATCGGATATATTAATTGAAATCGGATTTCAATATGAAATTAAAATTGGATTTTAATTCGGGCAAACAAATTAATTTAGAATTAATTCGAAAGCAACTATCGTAATACTTTTGAGAGACATAATTATTTAATTAAATTGGATTTAATTATCGCGCGACGGCAAATTCGTTTGATCGGAATTAAACGAACCCGATAAAATTACCCGTGACTTTGCGTGTGTCTTTTGTATTTTGGGAACACAAAATATCTTTGACTTTGGTGAGCCCAAGTCAAGTTGTTTGTTATGTAAGTTAACTCAAATTTTGAATTTAAAATGTGGTATGACCACATGACTTACATCAAATGTCTATTGTTAATGGAAGTAGTTGGCTCTTTTAATTAATTATCATTTAACACACACACCTACCAAGTTTTTGGAAACAACACACTCTCTCTCCTTCTTCTTCACCATTGTCGATTCTTCTCTCCATTGGAAGTGAAATTTTTTGCTTCAAAATTTCAACAAAGCTAGCACTTGGAGGAGTCAAATTAGGTGATAGGGAAACTCATCCAAGGAACAAACAACATAAACAACAAGCTTGGAGCTTCATCCAAAAGAATTAATTCTAAGTTTCTCCAAATTATAATGTAAGTGATTCCGCCACTTTTCTTGTAATTTTCACACATATAATCATGTTTATGATCTTGTGGCATGTCTTAGAGACTAACACTCTAGTCACCAGATTGTGAATGATTGTCTTAAACCAGATGAAACAGTCTTATTAAAGTATTAATACAAGATTAGGATCCTTCTAGTCTAGAGCCAAACACAAAAATTATATGGTAAATGTGCTTGTGCACGATAAAAATACAAGATATCAAAATATCAAAACGCACTAAAAGAAAAAATTATATTGATGAAATTACTGATTTTATTCATAATAATATATATACACACATAACACGTATTTATAACAAAAAAAATTACATTGAAAATTGGTGCATCGAGCACTAATACGCAGCAACCTCAAAGATATGTGCATCTAGATCTTCTTCTATGTCTCTGTCGATTGAAAAAGAGCATTTACAGCCGACTAAAAAACTATAGCAGTATGGTTGACATTGTTATTATAGGCTCTCATTCAGGTAAACTTGACAATCATATTCGACTCCTTGCATCTGACCTTCCAGTGAGGGATTTAGATCATTTTATCATTTGTTGATGGTGGTTTTTCACCCTGATGAAGATTCAAATGATGAGGAGAGACATAGTTGGTACTCTACTTAGTCAAAAATGAATAATAGAAGCCTAAGGGCTCGGAGAGATGGACGGAATTTGACAAGAGGACCCGACCTCATTATACGAAGGGGTTCATGCAAGGACTGTGTTTATGATAGAGTAGGTCGGTAAGCCAACCCGATCTAAAGAATAAGTGACGGATTTATGTTCATTTGAGTATTTTTGAAAACCGACCTGAGAGGTCCATGCTTAGCAACCCGACCTGATTGAGAGGTCAGAGAGAGTTTTGACCAATATCATCCATCTCGGTATGCTAATCCGAGGAATGAAGATGGGATCACAGACCAATTTACGCTTGAGTCAAGTGACGTATGCCCTAAAGTGAGAAGATACTCTTCTAGAATGCTAATGATGACTATGGGAAAGTAGTGGTTCACCGTGAAAGTAACGGTTCACCGTGAAAGTAGCCCATGCCAGCTGCCATACGGTGATGCAGTGGCAGGGAAGTGACAGAGCAGAGCAGCCATAGGCCGTCAGAGGCCGCCATAAGCCGGTGCAGTATCAGTGAAAATGGCTAATTTGATTTGCCGAATTTATGGTAGTTGAAGAGAGTTGTTACAACAATGATGACAGATTGACATGAGTTGACATCATGGGTGATGGAATAGTGGATTTGGAAGCCTTTATAAAAGGGTTGAAGTTTCGGATTCAATGGTTAGAAAATTTTGCATCCCACAACTTGTAAAGAGCTAAAAGAGCCAAGAATCTAGTGACAGAGAGAGAAAGTTGGTCAGCACCCGACCTCTTGAGAGAATTATAATGAGTTAGTGTAAGACCTGAGGTACTTATTTTTGTATTCTTATTCAACCCCCACTTGTAACTCGGGTCGGTCTTGACCCCGAGTAAGTAATAAAATACACCTCCTTTCTCCCGTGAAAGTAGGTTGAAGTCACTTTCCGCCGAACCACGTAAATCCTTACCTCTATGATTTATTTATCTGCTTGCTAAATTTATTTTTAGTTCCCTAATTATTGAGGGTTCTTTCACAAAATCGAGGTAATATATGATAACCGATGCTTCTTTTTGACTCAGAGGAAGTATATCGTGGAATCAATGCAGAAGGTTCAGTTGCATCATGCTAAACCATGTTTCTCGCCTATGTGTACAAGTAGAAATTTGACTAAATATAAACTCATAGGTGGCTTCACCTTAGATAATTTAGCCGGTCATTTAAGAGTAATTTTTTGGTGTAACGGGGTATGGGTGACGTGGTATCACCAATAAATTAGTAAATGATATATATGATTTAATATTCATCTTTTTAGTTATTTTTTAATATTTTAGCACGCGTGGTAATGAATTATTGGATTATTGCACGGAAGACGTGTTACCTTCGTTGTATTATAAATTTTCTCGTCGTTTAGAGCCTTATCCAAATCAATATCCCATAAAATTTTGTGTCTATACATTTAAGTAAATTACAAAATTATTATTAATTTTTATGTTAAAAAATAATAAAATTTTTCTAAATGATTAGTTAATTATATTTTAAGATTATTAAATTATTATATTTTAGCAAATTTCTATCTTCTTGAGCCGCTCCAATATAAACGCAGTGATTTTGATGATCCTCAGTTATATAGAAACACTGTCGGAGCTCTACATTATCTGGGATTTACTCGACGTGACATAGCCTTCCATGTCCATCGCGTTAGCAAGTTCATGCATCAACAGAAAGATACTCATTGGCATGCTGTAAAACGTATTATTCGGTACTTAAAGCACACGATGTGCTGACTCCTCCGTAATAGCAAGGAATTACTTATATCCTGGGATATTTTATTATTATTATTATTAATATGTTTTCTTGAATCGTTGGAAACCTCGCCGTCAAACCACCCCTTCCGGGTTTAAGCGGAACAGGTAAAACCCCCGACTGTCTCAAGTTCTTATAAGAAATGCACTCCCTAGATTCGAACTCATGACCTCAATTTGAGATCCGAAGCCCTACACCACCAAGCAATGTCTTTTGAGGACTATATATTCTATGGGATATGCTACCAAGTCACGCCCCTTGAAATACGGACTATATATCCTAGGATATGCTACTACATACTTTGAGTTTTTGTATTTTGAATTTATGACCACCTAAAGCTTCGTTATTTGAATTTGAATAAGTTGATAAATAGGAGTCATTACACTCATTCAATATCAAGAAAAGTATTCCAGATATGTTGCATTCTATAGTTCCCAATGGTAGGTTCTTATCTGTCACTAGAAACACCACTTCCCATCCAGAAAATTTTAATTTCATCATGTATGAGATGTATATATAGAATTCTTATAATGACGGGATCCTTCGTGCACTAAACCCCTTTCCAGAAAAAAACTAATATACATATATTTATATATTATACTTCTTTGAATTTTCAACAACACATGTGATTCCAATAGAGTAAGATTTTCTTTATTGCATACAATTTTTTTTTGTTTTTTCGAAAAGTTTACGACCAAATGATTGACATAATTAAACTTAATCATATACGTATTATACATTGAACATGACGAATAAATTATGGTTGGTTGGTCACTCCTTTCTTGTGACCTTGGTGGGGAAGATATGAATGTCAGTAGCACAATACAGACGCTAACTAAATTTAAACATCTTCTATACTTTGAATACAATTTTATGTATTGGGACTCATTAATGGAGTATTTTCTAATCAAATCTGCTTCCCTTTTGTCAGTCACAAGTGTTCTGTTGCTAATGATAATGCTTCAGCTCATAACCTAATATTTTGAAGAATGTTCAATGAAAGCCAAAATCAGATGTATTCACAGGAAGAATGTTCAATGAAAGCCAAAGCTTAGCTGGAACAGGGGTGGAAACAGAGTCATTGAAGAAAGAAGAGGTGGTGTTATATTTGAAGCCTAGGAGCTTGTCTGTTTATAGCCGAGGGCTAAAAGCCTTCCAATAATCAAAGCATATCGTGACATCTCACATCGCTTAGGAAGGATGTCAGTGATGGGGTTGCAATCAAACAATATCAAAGGGTCCGTTTAATTAATTTGGTCCCTCCACATTACTAACATATGAACCCAACCTTTTTTTGGTGTCACAACAACAGCAAAAGTGAAAACAAAGGCTTCTTCAGATGTTAACTTGAAAAAGCACAACAAAAATTTATTGCCTGGAAAAATTTATATATGGTCTATTTTTCACCTGAAATGAGCTTTTACTTTTAAGTGCAGACCATTGCTCTTTTTCTATATCAATTGTTAGATTCGTCTGGTCACTGAAAGAAATTCTTATTTCCTATTGAGAATATTGTTTGCTCTATTATTATAGGTCTTCATATTTGAGATTGTGAGAGTGATTCAGAGCCTGAAATTATAAAAGGGCAGCACCATCAATAAATATCATCCAATGAACATGCAAATATTACTTTGAACAGAAAGCAAGACCCACTTAAAAGTTTGATAGAATTAAGCATCATCCTAGTGGCTGATTTCTGCTTTAAGAATCTAATGGGATGTAAAGAATATATAAAAATAAAAGAGAGTTTCCTTTTTTCTTTTTTTCCAAATAATGCTGTTATAACATAAAATAAGACACATAATATAGGGATAATAAAAAAAAAAATTCAGACATGAGATATTAGGGATGAAAAATAATATATATGATGATAAACGAATGTGACTATAAATACGGATTAAATCAAACAAATGTGATCATAAATTCACATATGTTTACCATATTTATTGCTAATATTTATAAATATTTTTTAAGATGAAGATAAATTTGTGCATTATAACATTTATGTTTGATATAAGTAGAGTCGGTAGCTTAATTTTAGAATTTTCTTATCACTATTTTTAACATATTATTAACATTCTGTTACTTCAATTTGCTCAAACTTAGCCACAATCTCGCAGCAACATATTAGCCTGCATTGTTAGATTTGCCTCCAATTTGCAGCCACAATCTCCCACCAGCTTCAATTTATATTTGAAAGTTAAAATATTTTTAAGCTCTACTAACACGTCACGTAGGTGACTCAGTTTTTAAATAAGAAAAATAAAATAAAATAAAATAATGTTAATTAAATATTAAATTAAGTTATTGTATCCCGAATAAAAAATAATAAATTGTTCTATTTTATTCCTAATCAAAAAATTAGCATCCACTTATTAAAATTATAAACCTATTATAATTAGAATAAATCAACTTAATAAATAGTTCTAAATTTTGTTATGTAAATAGAATCCCACACAATCACGGTTTGAAAAGATAACTATCATAAATAAGTTTTAATTGTCGAAATTTTTATACAATTAACATAAGA